>QANU01015851.1:116064-152275 GCA_003254905.1 Nissolia schottii
GCCGCGTGCAAGTTGCTGCCGACGTACTTTCGCTGAGCGTTAGAGGTTGTACCGCTGAGCGATTGTTCCGCGGACGCTGAGCTCTAAGTACTTTTTCGCGGAGCGATTTGCGGCTTCTGCGCTGAGCGATAATTTCTTATCCGCGGAGCGGTTCTTATCTTCTGCGCGGAGCGATAAACACTTTTCCGCGAAGGAGTCTGCTCTTATGCGCTGAGCGGTCTTGACCCTGCGCTGAGCGGTCCTTTGCTAATTTCATCTTTTAACTTCTTTTCCGCTTTTGCCTTTTTCTCCATTCTTCTATGGGATTATTCTTCAATTAATCTGCTTGCATCCATCTTCAAAATATATTAGAATCCTAAAAAATAAGGGGAATTCATTAGATAATTCTTTAAAACCTAAGCAAATAAATGCCTTTTTAAATGGTCAAAATTGCGAATTTTGGGCATTTAACAATGAGATATGTGATGAATGGTTAAGTGTGTAAGTATAGATGTGTATTAGTATCTATGTTTAAGTTACGTGGTATGTGATCCGAGGACATGATACCCGAACGGTCAGGAATAGAAAACGCGAGAACCTATAAATAGGTAAAACAAGATTAGATTCCCTCAATCACCTAGTAAAGTAGGAAAGCTGTTCAGGACCGGAACAGATAATAATAATAAGTGGTAGGACTGTAGTATAATTGTGACACCTAGAGATCTCTAAGCGGTGGAATCATAAATTGGAGCGCAAATAATTAGTTACGTCCCCCAAGAGTTCCCACTGAGAACGCAATATTCTCACCCCCGCTCGTTTATGGTTCTAGGCAGGAACATACAACTCATCGACGAGAAGAAGACATGGGAAGACGACGAACGATGCACAGTGACTCCAATGTGGTAGAAGAAGTGTTATACACATTAGAGCGAGAAACATTTTGTATTATAGTTCAATGATCTAGATAGACCAATGACTCTTATGTGAATTATGTGTAATATATATATATATATATATATATATATATATAGATACATCAGTGTGTGAATATTTGTTGGACCAGGTACCTGTACTTGTTTATATATATAACATGTGTTGAACTACTTCTCGCTTAAGTCTTTTGAGTCTCTATTGTTGGTATACATATGTTCTCTTTGTACTGCGCATGGCTCATAGTTTATGAAATATTGATGTAAAAGAAAAATTTTCGCAAAGGTCCAATATTTTCAAGTAGTAAATATTTTCAAGTGTAAAACTAGGGGCTAAAAGGAATCTCAACCAAAGCAGATAAAAACCTAGTGAGCATTGTTTGCGATGTAAGCATAAACAATTAGCTAGGGTGTTACATAATGAATCTTGGACCACTATGTGAATGAATGCTAAGTTTACCATAATTACTTTGCTCTCATATATATGATGACTATTAGATGTTGAAGCCTTTTAGGCTCTATCGCTTGCAATATATGTTTCCATCATACTCGTGGCTCATATTTCATGTTTTATTAACTAAGTAAAAAGTTTTAAATTGGTCCATATTTTCCATAAAAGAATATTTTCAAAGGCAATATAGGACTAAAGGTATTTTAACCAAAGCCTATAACAAGAACTAGCACAACTGCGTTAGGTGCCTAGTGCTATTAATGTGCTACCAAAGCACAATTACGCTGCTACCGGTGGAGCCCAACACCATTGTGTTGCAGATGCGGTCCAAAAGTCAACCTTTTTTACTAGAGGGCCTACTACATGTTACTTTAGGCACTCTATCCTACGCTTTACGGTCACTGAATGGACGGGTCATCACAAATACCAATGGAACTTATTTCAGGTAATTTGAAATAAGGGGTGTTCATGGTTTTCATGGAGGTTTGCATGTTACTAGGCAACTTGTATCAAGGTGAGACCTGTTAACGATTTCAATGGTGGTGGAGCATTCGTCAAGGTGGAGATTTATTGGGAAAATTGACTCATGCTTGATAGGATTGCAATTGATTTATTTTATGTTTTATCTTTATGATGTATATCCGTGACATTATCCTCAGAATTAGAAATATTTAAATTATTGATATAAATAATTTAGTAGGATATTCTTAAATTTTGTAGGATATATATATGTTGTTAGGATATAGAAAATTTATTGAGATTTGAAATAAAGACTCTTAGTGGCTAATAATTCTTGATTATAAACAAAGTCAATGACTTAGGTGTGTAGCAGGTGAGAGAATAAGGTGTGAGGGATACATTATGAGAGAAGGTATACAAGGGGCTTTGAATGTGAGAACCAAGTGATGCTTCATGCTCATGTACTGTTATTCTTCACATGGTGAAAGTGTTGATCCTCTGAGGCGGATGTAGGCATGGGATTTGCTAAACCACGTTAAACTCTTGTGTCTCTTTACTCGTTGTCATCTTGTTAATTTCTTCCTTTGTTGTTTTGCGTGTTTATTAGATATATTGAACTTGCAAGAGGATGTGTCTGAGATTCGTTCCGCTGTGCGTTCCCCATCAAGAGTATGAAACGAAATGCAGGTTGTCGTTGGAGGGCAATTTTCTTTTTATCTTAGCCGTTGAATCGTGTGGCTATTCAAGTTTTGTTTCATGAAGATTCATTAGGAAGGAACGTAGCTTGCTTCCAAATATTTCTAAAACGGTATAACGCATCATGAATAATGGCGGTGCAAACCGCAAACAGAGAACAAGGGAAGATCTTCGTTTTTTCTATCGTCGAAGTAAGAGAAGCATCACGATGGTTAAAGCAACAAAGTTCTCGAGTAACAGGCTAGCAAAGATAGCTCGGCACATTCCTCAGTCACTGATATGATATTTATCAGTCTTGTGAGCTAACAGAACCCAAACATGAGTAATCAACCCTCCGCCTCTTCTTATTTGTTCCGAATGATAATCTATGGTGCAGTTCGCCGCAGCGTAACACAACATCTCCACCCACACGCTGCATATGATCTGCCACCTGTTTTCCTTGGCCATCAAATCCCTAGCCAGCCTCTGAGCATCCCTCAGCATGTGCCATTTCGACGTGACGACGGTTTCCGATTTCCTCTCCGAATTTGAATAGCGGGGAAGCCTCTCGCTTCTCAAAATTCCACAGGCTTCCTTCTCGTCTTTCACGGACTCTTCTCTTTGCACCAACAAGGCCTTGAGTTTCTCGCAGGCGTGCTGGAATACGATCTTGGGCGTGGCCACGGACAGCATGTGAGGGCGCATGGCTAGAAGGTACATCATGTAATTTGACAACAGTTTGGCCATTCGGGCCTTGTGGTTTGCAGCGCTGAATTGAACGTCCGAATAGTAACACACATCCGTGGCAATGTGCCATATGGTAATGCTCTTGTCAAAATCTCTCTTTAAACTCCACTTGAAATCGCTGAGACAGCCGTACCTTGCAAGCGACCATTCCCCTCTCTGGTTGAAGGGCTTCAGCCCTCTATCCCCGTCAATGTCTTTCATCTCTTCAACCATCAAGACTTTCAATTCTTCGGGGAACTTTATACGCGTCCTGCTCCTGTTCTTCTTCAAGTCCATGCCAATGCCCCGGAATTTCAGGATCTTGCCACACTTAAGCGGCTTGTCGTGCAGGCAAAAGCCCAGCAGCTCGAATTGCGGCAACGTGTTCGACCACCTCTTCCAACTGCCCGCTCGGGGGCCGAGAATCCTCAAGCACGGAACCATGAACGGGAGATTCTGGTGCTTAATGATTTGAATGACCGCCCAATCCGTGAAAGGCAACTGCGCGATCTGGTAAACTTCCATGAGCACGGCTCCCGCCAGCAGCCCTGCTATAAAGCACGCTTTCCAATTGTGCGAAATGGCCCTCCTGAACAAGACCGAAAACGCGCACAGGGTCAGAACCAAGTTGTAGAAGCTTACGACTCGAAGGACGCAGCCTCCTTTGGTGTAGATTATCGGCGCCTTGGTGTACAGCACGTCGTACATGAAGCTGAGCTCCGCGTCCGTGATCCTGAAGATGTCCGCCGGCGAGTACTCCTCGATGGACATCCGCGGAAGCGATTCGTACAGGGGCTGGTAGAGCCAGTTCTCGCGGTGGGGCCGCAGCGAGACGAAGCGGTAGTACGCCTTCAGGATGAGCTCTACGTTGGGAATTCCCTCGGGAAGGGATCTGAATAAGGCGGGGATGCTTGCTTCTTGGTCGATCTCTTGAACCGTGACGCTGCCGGATCTCTTGCTGAGGGCGGACTTGAGAGCCCAGACGACTTCGCCGTACTTGACTAATCCGGACGCGAACAACGGCAGGTAGAGGTAAGAGAGCAGCGAGTTCGTCCAGCTCTTGACGATGATCCAAGTCACCACGGCTACTTGGAGAGCGAGGGTGAAAAGCTGCCTTAGTCCCAATCTGTTGTCCTCAATTGAGTAGGCAGTTATGGCGTCCGGGTTTCCGATTTGCACCAGAAGTAACGGCGCGAACAAGGCCTTTAGCTGGCGGCGAATGTTGCGCTCGTTTGGATCGCTTCCGGGTATCACCGTGAGCTTGCCTATGATGATTTTTGCCAGAGAGGCGGACAGCAAGTAGGTGAGCCAAACCGTGAACCTTATCCACATGCCGGGGATGTCCTTTCTGCGGCTGCCGTAGACTGTGAGGATGATTTGCATGGCGAAACTCAGAAGCATGAGTACTTCGAGGCCCCAGAGATCCCATAGGTCTTGTAGCTGCCCCGGAATCAGAGATATGTTCATCTTTTCTTGTTCAGTTCTGTCAATTCAGTTGGTCAAACGCTGCAAAAAAGAAGTAGGCACCTAAATTAGCATTTTGGAAAAAAAAAACACTTAAATCCCTGGGAGTGATCCATCCCAAATCTGGGTTTCTTTACATTTCCAACTCATTTCGTATAACTTATATACCAAAATATGGGTTGGAAGAAAAATTTACGAATGTATGGTTTTGAGTCTATGTGGCGATTTTAGACTTTTTTTTTAAAAAAATGTCTGAAATCGCCACAGAGAATGACGATTTCAAACCCAAAACCATACATCCGTAAATATTTTTGTTGGACCATAATACGGGATTAAAAAAAAAATTTGCCATTTAAATGTAAATTTCTCCCAAATCTGAGCCAAATTAAATATGAGCAAATGATACGAGCCAAACATAGTACACCCATACGATTGGGGAAAATCGAAAGGAGTTTAACTACACAACCTGATCAACTATCTTCTACGTTGAATTGGTTGGGATCAATAAGCAGTTAGATGTTGCAGCAACCACGCGAAAAAGTTTGAAATTAATTTATTTAAAGCATATTGCATCATGGCATTGGAATTTGTGGAGCGTGGATTTTGATTTGAAAAGAGAATAGTTCTGGATTAACTCTTTACCCAACACCTCTAGTGTCTAAATCTCTGTATGTACTTATGTAGAGATATGAGCAAAGTGGCAGAGTGCAAACTGGAAGCAAACGTTGATACTCTGCTAATTCGCAGAAGCCTTTGCTTAAACTTGAAGACAATGTTTTTCTGCTTGATCCTTAACTTGTCATATTCCTGTTCATTCATATTTAGCAAATTTGGATGCTTTCCTTAACAATAGGCTAACAGGGCATTGCCAATTTAAATAGATATAACACTGCTTAAACAGCCTTTCAGAAACCTTGCTTGCTTCTGCTCTAAACCATTGCTTACTCCATATTTCACGTGAATCCTTAGCACTTAAAAGTTAAATCATTTGATTTTACTTCTTGAATAAGTGGATTGATTGAGGAAAGCATATTGCCTCTGCATCGACTACTCTCCCTTTCACTTTTAGTGAATGGAACTTAAGATTCATCCAATGCTACGATCGTGAGGGTTGGCCGTCACATTCTAAACAAATCAGTGGGTAATAATCAAGGTATTGCCTCCGTCAGAGATCATGCGATGCCAATATTTTTCTTATATTACTTGTTGCTTCACAATAGCTGGGATAGTTAGCCGTGAGAATTAAAAGAAAATTGGGAAAAAGCATAAAGGGGAAAACTGTTTGCCGTATGCATAAGGAATGTTTGTTATTGAATAATACTATAATATTATTCCAATTAAACCATCGCTAAAACGTCAACCACTGGGAATCACGTGGCCCTAAGAAAGAGAAGTGACTAAACTTCTGGGACTGTGCTTACCGCACCGGTACTGCATGGGGAAATGTTAAATCTTTCGCTTTGATACAATTAAAAGTTCGGAAATCCGCTTATCCAAGAAAAATTATATGTTGCCCGCTACATTAAAACCTTAGATTAGCTTTCAGAAAGATAACAACTTGTGTAACATCCCACTTTTTTCTTAGTAAGGATTTCACAGGAGAAATACTCATATAAGCCCTTATATGGGTTAGCAGTGTAGAAACCTGAACCCTTAGAACAGGAGTGTCTGTAGAAGTTTTTCTGTTTAGTGTCTCAAAATTCCGATGACACTTAAATAATTCCTTATGGCCCTTAGGATTTGCTAGTAAGTCCAGACTGTCGGAAAAATGGAGTTCCACTCAGTTTCGGACGATTCCGCAGACACTAGAACAGTCCCGTTTGACCCTGTGTAGCCAGTAGAACTAAGCACAGGGCCTCAAGTCTTGGGAAACCATCCCTCATGGGGGAAAGATTACAAAATCCCTAGAGTTAACCCCAAACTGTTACTAGGAAGCTTTGGCGACCGCTGAAACGTCAGCGGAACGATCTCGTTCGGACACCGATGAGAGATAACGGGTCAAAGGTATCTGTGAAGAATATTTCCCCGTAGGAAAATTCACAAATGCCTTGAATGAACCTTACTCCTAGGTAGAGAGAAATTAGAGGATCGCGACGGTATAAACGGAATATTTTTCGGACGACCGTGCGGGACGCACCGGCACTGCGAGCGACCAAACACAAGCGAAACGGGACCGGGTGGGACCCAAATCTGAATTGAGCACTTGGGGACAGCAGATTTTTGTGAAAAAATATTAAAATATGGGTCACTGTTCATTGATTTGACCTGATGTGACCTTATAATTATCCAAAACAATTAATTAATTAAGAAAGGCAAAATAGTAATTTTGGCTAAAAATTTAAAGACCAAAACGCCCCTATCAGCCACAGCCAGCCCCTCTATAAATACCCCACCCATTTGCTTCATTTTCACATAATCACCACCATACCAAAACTCTGCCGAAAAATCACCCGGTCCGAAAACTCTACTGGAACTCTGTTAGAACCAGGAAACCATCCAGGAAAGCTTCACAACCAGGGAACCCTTACCCTCCTAATCATCTTCCATCATCTCTAAGACTCCAAAGAGGGGGGTGATCTCAAGCTTTGCTCTCTCTTTGATGAGCTTTAACCGCTTGCAGGATAATAGGTGCTGTTAGGAAAGTTCTGTGTAGTATGTGTTAGCTATGTTAGGGCTGTTGATTCTTGATTGGTTTATGTTTTTTTGAGGCTGAATATGGTGAGGTTAAGGCTAGGAAATTTCGTGATGCTCTTGGTGGCCTTAGATGGCTTAAAGTTGTTTATGTGATTTGATGAACTAGGGTGGTTTAGGTTATGCTATGCTTAGGCCTAGGATGTGTTGATGTTTTGGATATGTTTTCTATGATAATATATGTTGTAAAATGGTTGTTGGAACTTGTGGAAGATCCCCAAGAAGTAGCCATGGCAAAGGAAAGTAAGAAAGGAAAGCAGGTCGTTCAGGTTGCGCCAAGACCATTGAGCGGCCTGAGGAACGGCTGAGCGGCAAAAGGGTCCGCTGGGCGGCCTGGCCAGCTTCAGGGCGCTGAGCGGCAAAAGGGTCCGTTGAGCGGCCTGAAGCAGGACTTTGGAAAAGTGGTTTTAAAAGACGAGAATGTAACTTGGAGGCCTGGTCAGGGGTGATGAAGTGTATCGGGAGTTCCCAAGGGTGCTAAACAGCCCAGGAAATTCTAGGTCACTGAGCTAACCTAAGCCAGGAAATCAATGTTTATGAGAATTGTCGTGGGCCCACAGTTCCAACAAACATTAAGCTGAATGATGTGTTAAGATATGTGTATGATTTTATGGCTTGCTAGATGTATTGGATGAGATACGTATATGGTATTATGACATGCCCCATAGATAAGATGACATGACATGCATATGACACGAACATGACATGACACGAGCATCTAAACACGGCATGAACATGACATCCTGTATTCAAACATGATATGGAGGACGCCGCCATAGAGCGAGCAGATTTCCTCAAGTATTTACATGATATGGAGGACGCTGCCATAGGGCGAGCAGATTTCCTCAAGCATTTACATGATATGGAGGACGCCGTCTTCGGGTGAGTAGATTTCCTCAGGCGTTTGATATGCCACCAATATGATAGAGAGGACGCCGCTCTCGGGCGAGTGGATTTCCTTAGGCATGCTACATGCCACACATGCATAATGACATGACATGACATGACATGTACACGACATGGAGGACGCTACCCCCGGGCAAGTGGAACCCTCAAGCATTCAATATGCCATATGAAATACCCTAGCTAACTGATTACCTGTACGTGGCAACACAGTGCACTAGGTTGTTATCTACTTGGTCGGAATACATAGTCCATCATGCTATTTCAAAAATAATCATTTAGGAAAATAAGGACCCATTTAAAATTTTCATTTTACATCGCATCATTACCAAAATAGAACCATGCGTTGGAATCAGTAATATAACAAAACGTATATCTGTATATTACTAAAGCATCTCTATATACAACAAGTGGACCATAATACAAGGTCACAAAATGTATGTATAATACACAACCTAACATCTCATATACAGAAATACTGAATACATCAGTTGCTACAGCATATCAAAATACAACATCTATCTATCTACCAGCCGCTCATGGCTCAGCTGGCGGCTCTTCTTCAGCATCCTCAAAATATGAGTTGTCTTCTCCTGTACCTGAAGTCATAAACAGTGGGGAATGAGAACGGTAGGTTCTCAGTGGAAATAACTTTAGTTCCTAAGTCTCGTAACAGATTATGTCAGACTTCAGGCCGCTCAGAGATCTCTAAGTGAACATGCATACTATAACCTACCATTTTATTATCTGGCCTATCTGAACGGCTTTACATACATCATTAGGTGATCTGGGAACTACTCTTGTTTACTACATTATCGTGCTCATTAACAGTTCGTAAGAAATCCGTCTTGAGCAGGCTCTTGACGGTACGGCATAACAGCGTATATTCAGCATAATAGATCACATAATAATATACATTCAGCATAACAGCATCATTAAACACCTAGCATGAAGTTGTTCACAATACACATCACGGCAGTTTCAGCATAAACATGACAGCATATAACAGCATTCAACAGCATATGACAACTTGTAACAGCAGTCAGCAACATATGTCAACCTATAACAACATATAGCATCATATAACAGCATGTACAGCATTTATCAGCATATAACAGCTTGTAACAGCATTTGATGCCTTGAATCTGCATCACAGCATAACCTGCTTGGAATACTGTTATTCCCACCATAACGACATCCTCTGTGGACATCACTATGACGGAATAACCTCACACCTCCAGTGTAGGCCGACACTGTCCTGACCTCACTGCGGTGGGCTTCCACCTGCCGTGTGCCCCCTCGGGACCCTTCGGCAGTGGGCTGGGGTGGTACCTCCCCACCTAAGCTTGCCCCCTTTCGACAATGCATAGGCGTGGTACCCGCACACCTCCAGGTATGCCATATAGACACCACCTGTGGCGGGCTTCCACATTCAGGATGCCTAGACCTCCTGAAGTGGGATCATAGTGGCTCACGTGATCACGGCCTTTTCAGCATGTGGCATATAGCCATTTTTCAGCATGGAGCTTTTGCTCTTATTCAGCATTGGCCATTGGGCCTTGTTCAGCATTGGCCATTGGGCCTTTTTCATCATTTGGGTACCTGCAGCATGGCATACTTGTTCCCTATGGTTCATTTCAGCATCTTTATTTATCTCATAGTTAATTATAGTGACTTTGATCTAGGTGTCATAAATGCATGAAAAACGCAATTATCAACATGGATTGCAGGTAGTATTCATGTTCAGCACATTTCATTCTCATACAGCATATAAGTTCACACATTTCAGTTATCAATCACCAACATAGCATTAAAGACTAGTCTAGGAGTCTCAAGAAGGTGCCATAAGCTTTTACAAGTCTCAAGCCGCTCAGCGAAAACTGAAGGTTCGCTCAGCGGTTTGGGTCTTTACGCTCAGCGGTGAGGGCTGTATCGCTCAGCGGTGATAGCTTCACCGCTCAGCGGTACTAACTCCATCGCTCAGCGGCCTTACTTTCTCGACTTTTCTTCCACCGACTCCCACCGCCTTACTTTTTAAAAATATCTTTTTACTTTCCACGTCAGCCCAGCGTCGCTCAGCGGTGCCTGAGGGACCGCTCAGCGATGCTTTGGCGAGAATGAAAAACCTAATTTCCTTTCTTCTTCCACCTTACTCCATAGTCTCCCATAGCACCTGCTTGAGTTCCATACCTGATTCAAGTACAATAATCCTATCTAATCCAGGTCACAGGACCCTTCAGAATTGTCTCCCTAAGTCCTAGCATCATTTCTAACATATATGCACATAATAGCTCAAAATCATCAAACATAGACAAACTTGCATAAACATCATCCATCATTAAAGAGGTAAGGAACTAGAGTCACCCACCTCTTCACAAACTTGTTGTTGCTAGGAGACAAGAGAACCAAGCCTTGTTTGCTTACTTGGAAGCTCCTTGACCTAAAACATCATTTTAACCTAATTAGCACAACCATGGATTGTGGTAGCACAACTCCTTACCATATCATGAAAACTCACTCATAACTCTTCCTAGCCTTCCTTAGATGCTTAGGAATGAATTATGGTGATGGAAATATAAACTTGAAGCTTGCTTGAAGCTCTTAAGTTAAAGGAACATAAAACCCTAGATTATGGAGATTTAGGGTTAGAACCTTGAATCCTTGGATTTCTCTTGAATAAACTCCCTAACCTTGATGCTAGCTTGTTTCCTTGAGTGTCTTGAGGAGAATTTAAGATGATGATAGGCAAAGGATGATGATTTTACCTTGGAGAAGCTTTGGAGAAATCTATGGAAAGCTTAGGTTTTAGGAAGCTTTGGAAGAATGGAAACTTAGGAGAATTTTGGGGATGGATTTCGGGTTTGGAAGAGGAAGGGCTGGCCGTGGCCTTTTCTTACTTCCTTGGCCACCCAAAATTACCATTTTACCCTTAGTGTGTTTAGGTGATGTTTATGCATTAATTCTTTATGTACGGAAGTTCTAAAAATATTCCGGACATACCGTTATGCTCTAAAATTCCCCTCATGAATTCTAAAATGTTACATGACATATTCTTGATTTATTTTCATATTAATATATTTTACAGACTCCTATTGAGTCACAATTAAGTTCTAATACTGCATAATTTCGATCCGGACGTCACCGGATGTCACCAAATCGCAGAATAATTATTTTTAACTAATCTTCCAGAAATAAAATCAATACTAGAAGTTTATTCCATTTTATCTCACCTTTCCCCTCATTTTATCTTTTTAATTCTTTTCTAGACAATGTCTTAAAGAACGAGAAAAGTCGGTTTGTTACATTCCACCGCCCTTCGAAAAATTTCGTCCTCGAAATTGAGAGATAAAGGATAAGTCCATACCTCTCAAAATAATTCCGGATACGCCTGCTTCATATCCGTTTCTAATTCCCATGTATGTTCTTCGACTTCACCATTTGTCCATACTACCCGCACCATGGGAATTTCCTTGTTCTGCGTCTGGCGACTCTTGTGATCGAGGATCTTCTGCGGTACAAGCGGAACAGATAAGTCCTCCCGCAACTGTATTTGTTCGGGCTGAAGCACATGCTCAGGGGATGCATAATACTTGCGCAGTTGGGAGACGTGAAAAACATTATGAATGTTGGCTAAGTTAGGTGGAAGAGCTATTTGATATGCCACTGGACCGATACGTTCCAGAATCTGAAATGGCCCAATGAATCGAGGATGCAACTTCTTAATCTTTAAAGACCTCCCTATTCCAGTTGTTGGAGTAACCTTGAGGAAAACATGATCTCCCTCCTGGAACTCGAGTGGCCTCCTCCTATTATCTGCATAACTCTTCTGCCTACTTTGGGTTGTAAGTACTCGTTTGCGCAACAATTTCATTAATTCCCCCGTCTCTCGGATCTCCTCAGGATCTAAACAACGGTATTGTCGGCTATCATTCCAGCATAAGGGCGATTGACACTTTCTGCCATATAATGCCTCGAATGGAGCCCTACCAATACTAGCTTGATAGCTGTTGTTGTATGCAAATTCCACAAAAGGTAAGGTCTCCTCCCAATTTCCTGGTGTATCTAGAGCACAAGCTCTGAGCATGTCTTCCAAAGTCTGAATAGTACGCTCGGACTGACCATCAGACTGAGGATGATACCCATAAGCCTTCTGGAAAGCCGTCCAGAATCTGGAGGTAAATCTAGGATCTCGGTCTGAAATGATAGAGGAAGGTACACCATGCAACCTTACCACCTCCTTAATATACAGCTGTACAAGCTTCTGCAATGAATAAGTCATCTTAATTGGGATAAAGTGAGCAGACTTAGTCAACCTGTCCACAATCACCCAAATAGCATCGACTCCAGTTCGTGTACGAGGTAATCCTGCGACAAAATCCATGGCTATAGCTTCCCATTTCCACTCTGGGACTTCTGGAGGATTAAGTAGCCCTGGAGGCTTTTGATGCTCTATCTTTACCTTCTGACATACCAGGCACTTCTGAACCCAGTCTTCAACATCTCTTTTTAACCCGGGCCACCAAAACATATGCTTAAGATCATGATACATCTTGGTTGTACCTGGATGCATTGTGAACTGACTCTTATGAGCCTCCTGCAAGATATCCTCCCTTAAGCTACCCTCCTTAGGTACACAAATACGCCCCTCAAACCTCAAAATGCCATTAGCATCCATCGTTACTTCTTTGATCTTACCCTCGTCAACGGCCTTACGAAACTTGCACCAAGTCTCCTCCTGACAATTTTTCTGGGCCTCCACAATTCTGTGTTTAAAATCACTACTGACTTGAAGAGGATATATCGTCAACCGATCATGCTGACGTGCCACGGTCAGATTAAGATCACGGAACTCCTCCAGTAATCTTGCTTCCTGCACCATCATGTGAGCCATCTGTAATGACTTCCGGCTCAAGGCATCAGCTACAACATTAGCCTTACCTGGATGGTAATTAAGATTGAAATCATAGTCCTTAAGGAATTCGATCCACCTCCGCTGCTGCATATTCAACTCTTTCTGATCAAATAGATATTTTAAGCTCTTGTGATCGGAATACACTTCAAATCGAACCCCATAGAGATAATGCCTCCAAATCTTCAATGCAAAAACTACAGCAGCCAACTCCAAATCATGAGTAGGATAGTTCACCTCATGGCGTTTTAACTGCCTAGAGGCATAAGCTATCACTTGACACCGCTGCATTAACACACACCCCAGTCCAGCTCTTGATGCATCACAATAGACCTCAAAAGGTTCCTTGAGATCAGGCAAGACTAACACTGGGGCGGTGGTCAATCTCTTCTTCAATTCACAGAAACTCTGTTCACATTCATCTGACCAAATCATCTTGGCTCCCTTCCTGGTTAGCTTGGTCAATGGTAGAGCGATCTGTGAGAATCCCTGAATAAATCGACGGTAATAACCAGCAAATCCCAGAAAACTCCGTAGCTCCGTAACGGGGGTAGGTCTCTCCCAAGTTCTGACTGCTTCGACTTTACTGGGATCCACTGATACTCCCTGATCTGAAACCACATGGCCCAGAAATTGCACTTTCCTAGCCCAGAATTCACACTTAGACAACTTGGCATACAGCTGCTTCTGCCTTAGAATCTCCAGCACTATCTGTAGATGTCTCGTGTGCTCTTCTTCACTTTTCGAGTACACTAGGATGTCATTGATAAAGACAATGACACACTCATCCAGATAGTCCCGGAAAATCCTATGCATACAATCCATAAAAATCATAGGAGCATTTGTCAAACCAAAAGACATCACCATGAACTCATAGTGTCCATACCGGGATCGAAAAGCTGTCTTAGCTATATCTTCCTCCCGCACTCTGATCTGATGATAGCCAGACCGCAAATCAATCCTGGAAAAGATCTTAGCATCCTTCAACTGATCCAACAAATCATCGATCCTAGGCAGTGGGTATTTGTTCTTAATCGTCACCTTATTCAACTGCCTATAATCCACACACATTCTCATAGTACCGTCCTTCTTTTTCACAAACAGTACTGGTGCTCCCCACGGCGAGGCACTCGGCCTGATAAACTGCTTCTTCAACAATTCATCCAACTGCTTCTTTAACTCCTGCAATTCCAATGGAGACATACGGTATGGCGCAATAGAAATAGGCCCTGCACCGGGCACCAGATCAATAGAGAATTCTACTTCCCGCTTCGGTGGGAAAGCTGGAATATCATCTGGAAAAACATCTGGATAATCCCGAACCACAGGAATCTCCTTAACCTCCTGCTTAACACCAACTACTTCTGAAGATGCGAAGAAAACATACCCCTGATCCTTCAATTGACAACAGTAGAGGACTGGCAACTCTTCCTCTAAAGTTGCTGAACTAGTAACCATAGAGGGAAAAATGATCATCTTCTTAGCACAATCAAGGACAGCTCTATTGGCATTCAGCCAATCCATCCCTAGTATCACATCAAGCCTTACTAGGGGAAGACAGATTAGATCAGCCACAAACTCCTTTTCCTGCAGCTGAAGAGGACATCTTAAACAGACCTGACAAGTCTTAACTGGCGGTGCAGTGGGAGTGGATACAGCAAGTGTGTATGGCAATGTGGTAGGAGACAAGTGCAACTCCTTCACACGGTCATAAGAAATAAAAGAATGGGACGCTCCAGAATCATACAACACAATCAAGGTCTTTCCATAAATAACACAAGTACTCAGAATCAGATCTGCTTGATCCTTGGCCTCCTCTGCAGCCATGGTAAATACTCTGCCTTGACGCAAAGTAGATGGGGGTGCAGCTGGGCAATCTCTAACATAATGGCCTGTTTGACCACATCTGAAGCAAACTCCCTTGCCTGCCAAACACTCTCCCATATGCCCCCTACCGCATTTTGGACACGGTGTACGGGGATCAGCTCGTGACTGAGACTCTGGCGTGCTTCGGCTGGGAGTACCTGCTGCTGAAGATCCGACTACTGAAGATCCTGTCCCAACCGGTCCTGCTCGAGGCTGACTTCTACCAGCTCCTGACGGCGGCCTTGGGGGAAGCTGAACTCGACCCCTTCTAACTACTGGCGCCTGAAACGGTCCCCTCTTCCTTGGTTCTGACTGGGAACTACCCGCGCCATCAAATCTCCTCTTAAATCTCTCACTTCGTACTTGAGCCAAATCTCGGTTGGCTTCCTCCTGAGCCAAACAAGTGTTGACCAAAGTGGCATAGTCCCGAATACCAGCTACGCTCAGGAACACCTTCAATTCTGGCTTCAATCCCCTCCGATACTTGGCGCACTTCCATCCTTCACTAGGGTGCAACCTGTATGTAGGGGAGTACCTGCAAAGCTTCTCAAATTTGGCTGTATATTCAGCCACTGACATAGAACCCTGCTTCAACTCTAAAAACTCGGCCTNCGAACTCTCTTTCCTGAAGCTGAATAGGACATTGCAGACATACCTGACATGTCTTAACCGGCGGTGCGGTGGGTGTAGATACAACAAGCGCATACGGCAGTGTCGTAGGAGATAAACTCAGCTCCTTAACACTAGCGTAGGAAATAAAGGAGTGGGATGCTCCGGAATCATACAATACAATCAAAGTTCTTCCATTTAGCATACACTTACCCAATATCAAACCATCAGCATCTTTGGCTTCTTCAGCTGCCATGGTGAACACTCTCCCCTGCCGTTGAGCTGGCGGCGGAGTCACTGGGCAATCCTTGACGAAATGACCTACCTGTCCACACCTGAAACAAACTCCCTGACCTGCCAAGCACTCTCCAGAATGTCCTCGGCCATATTTCGGACAAGGTGTACGAGGATCAACTCGCTGCTGAGTCTCTGGAGTCCTGCGACAAGGAGTACCTGCTGCTGGAGATCTCACTGCTGGAGATCCTGCTCCTGATGGTCCTGACCTAGGCTGATTCTGAACTCTCCCCATTCCTGGCTGTGATCTTGGCGGATAATGTCCTCTGCCCCTTCCTATCACTGNGCCTCCACCTCCCGATCTGTTTGTGGGGTACGCTGAGCATTGGAGGCAGCCATCAAGGAAGTAGCCTGAGCTATCTGCCTTAAAACATCTGCTAGCTCTGGCGACTCCGGAGTACGTTGTGTACTATCCGACGTGGCGGCATGTCTAATATGTTATACCTGCACAATTTGAGGTGATCAGTCTCAAAAGGCAAATACACAGAAACTTAGTACATTCCACTTAATCAGAACATACACCGCAAGCATGCCCGAAAGCATAGTGCAGCTCAGTCCTCAGGCTCTTTTGGACCAAACTGCTCTGATACCAAATGAAACACCCTAGCTAACTGATTACCCGTACGTGGCAACACAGTTCACTAGGTTGTTATCTACTTGGTTGGAATACATAGCCCATCATGTTAGTTCAAAAATAATCAGTTAAGAAAATAAGGACCTATTTTAAAATTTCCATTTTTCATCGCATAATTACCAAAATAGAGCCATGCGTTGGAATCAATAATATAACAAAACGTATATCGGTATGGGACTAAAGCATGTCTATATATATACAACAAGTGGTCCATAATACAAAGTCACAAAATGTATCTCTAATACATAACCTAGATATCTCATGTACAGAAATACTGAAATACATCAGTTGCTACAGCATATCAAAATACAACATCTATCTATCGACCAGCCGCTCATGGCTCAGCTGGTGGCTCTTCTTCAGCATCCTCAAAATATGAGTCGTCTTCTCCTGTACCTGAAGTCATAAACAGTGGGGAATGAGAACGGTAGGTTCTCAGTGGAAATAACTTTAGTTCCTGAGTCTCGTAACAGATTATGTCAGACTTCAGGCCGCTCAGAGATCTCTAAGTGAACATGCATACTATAACCTACCATTTTATTATCTGGCCTATCTGAACGGCTTTACATACATCATTAGGTGATCTGGGAACTACTCTTGTTTACTACATTATCGTGCTCATTAACAGTTCGTAAGAAATCCGTCTTGAGCAGGCTCTTGACGGTACGGCATAACAGCGTATATTCAGCATAATAGATTACATAATAATATACATTCAGCATAACAGCATCATTAAACACCTAGCATGAAGTTGTTCACAATACACATCACAGCAGTTTCAGCATAAACATGACAGCATATAACAGCATTCAACAGCATATGACAGCTTGTAACAGCAGTCAGCAACATATGTCAACATATAACAACATATAGCATCATATAACAGCATGTACAGCATTTATCAGCATATAACAGCTTGTAACAGCATTTGATGCCTTGAATCTGCATCACAGCATAACCTGCTTGGAATACTGTTATTCCCACCATAACGACATCCTCTGTGGACATCACTATGACGGAATAACCTCACACCTCCAGTGTAGGCCGACACTGTCCTGACCTCACTGCGGTGGGCTTCCACCTGCCGTGTGCCCCCTCGGGACCCTTCGGCAGTGGGCTGGGGTGGTACCTCCCCACCTAAGCTTGCCCCCTTTCGACAATGCATAGGCGTGGTACCCGCACACCTCCAGGTATGCCATATAGACACCACCTGTGGCGGGCTTCCACATTCAGGATGCCTAGACCTCCTGAAGTGGGATCATAGTGGCTCACGTGATCACGGCCTTTTCAGCATGTGGCATATAGCCATTTTTCAGCATGGAGCTTTTGCTCTTATTCAGCATTGGCCGTTGGGCCTTGTTCAGCATTGGCCATTGGGCCTTTTTCATCATTTGGGTACCTGCAGCATGGCATACTTGTTCCCTATGGTTCATTTCAGCATCTTTATTTATCTCATAGTTAATTATAGTGACTTTGATCTAGGTGTCATAAATGCATGAAAAACGCAATTATCAACATGGATTGCAGGTAGTATTCATGTTCAGCACATTTCATTCTCATACAGCATATAAGTTCACACATTTCAGTTATCAATCACCAACATAGCATTAAAGACTAGTCTAGGAGTCTCAAGAAGGTGCCATAAGCTTTTACAAGTCTCAAGCCGCTCAGCGAAAACTGAAGGTTCGCTCAGCGGTTTGGGTCTTTACGCTCAGCGGTGAGGGCTGTATCGCTCAGCGGTGATAGCTTCACCGCTCAGCGGTACTAACTCCATCGCTCAGCGGCCTTACTTTCTCGACTTTTCTTCCACCGACTCCCACCGCCTTACTTTTTAAAAATATCTTTTTACTTTCCACGTCAGCCCAGCGTCGCTCAGCGGTGCCTGAGGGACCGCTCAGCGATGCTTTGGCGAGAATGAAAAACCTAATTTCCTTTCTTCTTCCACCTTACTCCATAGTCTCCCATGGCACCTGCTTGAGTTCCATACCTGATTCAAGTACAATAATCCTATCTAATCCAGGTCACAGGACCCTTCAGAATTGTCTCCCTAAGTCCTAGCATCATTTCTAACATATATGCACATAATAACTCAAAATCATCAAACATAGACAAACTTGCATAAACATCATTCATCATCAAAGAGGTAAGGAACTAGAGTCACCCACTTCTTCAAGAGCTTCTTGATGCTAGTAGAAAAGGAAACCAAGCCTTGCTTGCTTACTTGAAGGTTTCTTGACCTAAAACAACAACTTAACCTAATTAGCACCAATAGGAGTTATGGAAGCTCAACTTCTTACCACATGATGAAAACTCACCAACAACCCTTCCTAGCCTTCCTTAGATGATTAGGAATGAATTATGGTGATGGAAATATGAACTTGAAGCTTGCTTGAAGCTCCTAGGTCAAGAAAGCATAAAACCCTAGGTTATGGAGTTTTAGGGTCTTGGAGCTTGATTGCTTGGATTTCACTTGAAGACACTTCCTAATCTTGATACTAGCTTGTCCTCTTAGTGATTTTGAGAGTAATTTAAGATGATGAGGAGCAAAGGATGAAAATTGAACCTTGATGGAACCTTGGAGAATTTTGAGAGCTTTAAGTTTTGAGAGTTTTGGAAGAAAGGAAACTTAGGAAATTTTGGGTGAGGGCTTCGGTCTTGGAGGGCTGGCCGTGCCTTCTCTTGGTCTCTTGGCCATTGATATTTCCAATTTTGCCCTTAGTGTATTTTAGGTTAGGTTTGTTCATTAATTGTTTATGTCCGGACGTCCTAAAAATATTCCGGGCATACCGTTGTGACCTATTAATTATCCTGGTTAATTCTAAAATATTACTTGACATATTCTTACATTTAATTTCAGGTTCATTTATTTTACAGACTCCTGTGAGTCGTAAGGAAATTACAATAAAACCCTAATTTCGATCCGAACGTCACCGGACGTCACGAGATCGTCAAAGAATTATTTTTAATTAATATTACAGAAATAAAATTAATATTTGAATTTTAGTTCCTTTTATCTTGCCTTTCTACTCATTTTATCTTTTTAATTCTTTTCTAGACAATGTCTTAAAGAACGAGAAAAGTCGGGTTGTTACACCATACATGAACATGACATGTGCATATGATACGTACATGAAATATGAGTATGAATATGCTATGATACGTGAACAGGAATGATATGTATATGTGCTAATGATATTTCAATATGATATGTACATGAAACATGAACAGGATATGTCTATATGATACATGAATATGATATGTTTATGTGATACGTGGACATGATGATATGTATATGTGATATGGCATGAGATATGTGGTTGATGGGTATATGGAATATGTTCATGATATGTAGGTTCAAAGGCAACGTCAAGGAACCACAGTTCCATGAGACGGCTTCTAGATAGGTCACAGGATACGAAGATAGCATAAGAGTATAGAACATGACCTACGAGTATAGTATAAGAGTATAGAGAATACCCAATTGCCAAGGATAGGTAAAGGAAAGACTAGAACCTGGATGACCTAGAAATTTAGATAAGGCTGCTTAGGACTAGAACAGATAATAACAAGTAGGAAATTAGTATGATGATATCACCTAGAGACCCCCTGAGCGGCAGAATCGTAATGGAGTAATGAAACGAATACATAAGTCCATAGAACCCCACTGAGAACGTGACGTTCTCACCCCCACTACTTTATGGTTCCAAGTGGAAACGACAAGGAAACAAGTGACAGTTCGAGAGCTCAGAATCGAAGGACCCCGAGGAGCAGCAGGAGCTACTTCTTTCCAGCAACGCAGAGAGGCGACTATAGTTTTGTAATCACTAGTAGTAGCGAATGTTCTAGGTTGACCATTAGCCAGTATGTGCAGTATGTATAGTAATTGCACTTATGTATTATAACTTAATTGTGTATTGTGTATGGACCACATGATTGTAAATATATATGTATGTCTCTATTCTAACCTCTCTTGTATGACTAACTCATAGATTAGTTATCGCTTAAGTCCATTTGGACTCTACCGCTTGCATATTTATATACCTGCCTTTCTATAAGTAGATTATATACCTTATTTTACTACTCTATAAATGAGTAATTTATACTAAAAATGTGTAGGTTTAACACTCAATTAATATGTTTTTACACATAGTCCTCTTTTGAAAGAAATTAAGAAAACGGTAAGATTAAGTATTATTTTACTCTTAATATTTAATATTTCTTTTGTAGTTCTTTCTATTTTTAATTACAGGGAATGAAGATTCAAAAGGATCATTGAAGATGTGAAGAGAAGATATGAGCAAGGACAAAAGAGGAAAAAAGCAAGATGGCGAGCTAAAGCCACATCGCTCAGCAGAGAAACAACTATCGCCCAGCGAAACCATAAGCACCGCTCAGCGATGCAGCAGGAAACGCTCAGCGAAGCTGAACAAAGCGCTCAGTGATTAATACCCCTTCGCTCAGCGAAAGTACCAACTTGCACCGGCGCATTTAATGCTCCAGGCTGGCGCCAGCTCAAAAGTCAAGTCGCCCTGCAAAAGCTGACTAGCGCATTTAATGAAGCCGCGTAAGCCGCCTAAATTGACTCATCCGCTCAGCGATAAACAATCAGCGCTCAGCGCTCAGCGAAGGAACCTAAATCGCTCAGCGGCGGTGCTAAACCGCTGAGTGAAGCTGTCGAACCTTGGCCTATATATAGGAGGCCAAGGCACTCATTTTGGCATCACTTCTTCCACCCTCCCCCAAGTTCTCCTAGGCTGAGAACTCCACCATTTCCTTCCATATTTCTCCACTTTTTACATTTCCATTTTGAGCATTTTAGGTTTATGTTAGTAAATGCTTTGAAGTCTTTTTCCTTTCAAGATTTGTAACGAAGTTCTGCCGAATTTAATCCAGGTTCTATTGTTCCATTCTTCCATTTTCATTTACTCTTTCCATTGCCATTTACTCTTTCATTCTCTTCATTTACTCTTTCTTGCTTTTTACTTGTTTAATCTTCCGTCGTCATTTACATCTTTCCGTCTCTTTATTTACTTCTTTCTTTCTCTTTATTTACCTTGAGCTTTAATCCTCCCAACATGGAGGAATAGTTTCTTAATATCTTGCATGTGGTAACTCTAGATTAAAGATTAATTTGAGGTCTTGCGCTTAAAGATTATTCATGTCTCGTTCCACCTTTAATTAATAATATAGCGATTGCATGTTATTAAGTTAAGGTTAAATCTAAGTTAATGAATCTTGACGGTTGTATGATTTGTTAAACTATGATTAAGGAACTTTTGGAGAGCTAATCAGATTTGATTAGGTTGTGCAATTGGTGCTTAATTAATATAGGTCTTAATGCCGAGATCTTGGTTTTAAACCCGTATTAACAAATGCTTAAGAGATTGACGATCATAGTTTCTTAAGTGAATTGCATATTAGTTAGAGATTTCAACTAATAAACAACATCTCCTTTCATGAATAATTAATTGGGAACCGGTGAGAATTAATCCTTGATCTAGTAATGCCATATGCAGGATATTGCTTTTATCATTATTGTTTTACTCTCGTTTTAATCTTTTAATTTCATCAAACAAAACCCCCCGATTTACTTAACTATTGATTTGATTCTAAATTGCTTCTTTGGGAAACGACCTAGGTTAACACCCTTTACTACGTTTTTGGGGTTTTCTTGGTTTATAAATTATTATTTGATCGCGCACTAAAATCTAACGACGTTTTGGTGAGCGTCAACGCGCATGGCTCCTAATTTATTGGTAAGTAGGAAAAGAAAAAGTTTCGAAATGGTCCTTATTTTCATAAAAGAAGTATTTGCAAAGCTAAAAGTAGGGGATAGAAGTAACCACAACCAATGAGGAAACAACCCTGTGAGCATTGTTTACTACGTACGGGTAAGCAACGAGCAGGGATGTTAGAACTTGATTTTCAAAAGATTTGTCACATCACTTTTTTTTCTTTCACGACTAATTTGCATTCATGTTAGTTTAAATTCTAGCCTTCAAAAGAAGAAAAAACATTAAATAGATATTGATATAAAAAATTGATTGGGGGTACACCAAATCTCATGTCAACATATTGCCACTATTTATATTATACTTATAATTAATGAGATTCGTATTTGTTACCTAAATCATAAAACTAACCCCTCACACGCAATTATCCTCAGCTCCAACGTAACAGACCAAATCCTCATGCAACCTTCATCGTTTCGTCACTGATTTTTTATTCTTTTTGTTTTCATCATCATTATGCTCATCATCGCATAGCATTGTTCAAATTTCATACGTCTTTTTCAAATCCTCATTGCTCATCATCGTCTTTTTCTGTACGTCATTGATCATTTTAGATCCAAATTTCATACGTGAAATCTCTAGATCAAACTTTCCTCGAACAAACTACAAATTATGTGAATGATCCTCAAATTTTATTAGAAACTAGGTTTTGACTGGCGCGATGCGCGAAAAGTGTTAGTACATGTTGTTTTAATAATATAAAACGTTTAGTAAGTTGATGTGACAATATTATAAAATAGTTAAAGTGTCAATCTCTTAATGTGTTGATTAGTTAACAACATGATTTTCAATAATTTTATCAATGATATTTTCTTGAAAATTTGTATTAGGAAATCTTTATTTCTAACCTCAACCTCAATATTACTTTGAAGCTTTACTATTTTTTACAAAGGAATTGAATTAGATTTATTACCTCTTATTGTGATTTACAAGTAAATTAGATGAAAGAGCATATTGTAGTTTTTTTTTAAGAAATGAAAAATACATAATAGAGATAATGTGTTTTCAAGTATCATGGCCTTATGTTATAATGAAGGAGCAGATATTGTGAATTGCATGATTGATTAGCAAGCTTGATACAAAGATGTATCTAAGTATAAGAAAAATAGAAGTCTTTGTGGATACTTTTGTTACATTGACAACCATAATCATTGGTAAGCATGTAAGAGAAAGTTGATGGAGAATTTGATAGACTAAGAGGTTTTAAGGATGCCTAAATTGTACAACGTTAGACATTATAACTGTAGATTTATTGTGTAAGGGGTTTCTGTAGTTTTCTTGTGTAAGGGGGTTACCAAAACTAAAGATAGAAGAGGTGTTGTCTTGCTTGTGTACCAAGAGGTTGCCAACTCACCTAATAATCTGACGTGGCATTCATAGAAGCCTATGTATTAGAATTTGTATATTATAAATAGATATAAATAGATTGCCCACAGAATAATCTGTGTTAATTACGTCATATGTTTGCACACATGTTGTACATGTTTGTGCACTAAAATGGTAAAAGTTTGTGCACTTCTCATTCATATTAACTGCTCCTAGAATAGTTTGTGTTAATTGTAACTTCAGATAGCAACCTAAGAGAGGGGGTGAATTAGGTTTCACTCAACTTTTCTCGATTTTGGTTCTTTGAAAAAGGAAAGTGGTTTCAAATCCTAATTCTGAAACTTGAACCCAATAACCAGCAATAATCAAAATGCTTAAGATTGATAATGCAGCGGAAAGATAAATTGTTGTAACTAAAGAGTGTAGGGATAAATAAATTCACACCAAAAGATTTATCCTGGTTCACCTTCAAACCACCGAAGGCTATGTCCAGTCCCCTGTTCTGATTCAAGGATTTTCCACTATGTAATCTTGTGTTGTGTACAACCTCACAACTGAGGCACTTACACCGACAACTACAAGAGAACAAACCCGTTCTCCTGGTTACACAGTACCTTCACCGAACACTACGGCAAATATCATAACAACCTCACCAAACACTATGGTGAATAACAAAACCACACTGAACACTACGATGCCACAATTAATTCGCAATTGTTGAAGAAGTAATATAATGGCTTTGCCAATCCTAAATTCAGGGTTAGAAGTTTTCCTGAATAGAAAGCACTTTAGATATAATAGTTAAGGCTCAAAGGCTTTCTTAAGTTTTGGATTGAAACACCATTGAAATTTCCTATTGGAATTGTGTCAAAACTTTGCGAATATGAAAGTAAGAATTGAGTTCTGGAGTGGTGTATGGGTTTGCACGAGTTTGGCACTTATATAGGCATAGGTGCCTCTTCATGAACCATTGTGCTTCATGAGCAAAGGTATCCTAACCAAGCAGATAACAACCTAGCTAGTGAGCATTGTTTGCGACTTAAGCGTAAGCAGCTAGCTAGGTGTTACAAATGTCGCCGTGCTCCTTGAACCTCTCTTGGCTTCCTTCTTGTCTCTCCTCTCGGTTCAATGCTCTAAAACTGAATTGGTGAAGTGTTCTGAATGAAGTTGTATTAAAGCTCCCGAATCTGTTAGTTGATGCTCTATTTATAGAGAAATTAAACCCAGTCCGCTGAGCGAATTCAGGGCCTCACTGAGCGGTTTGATTGGCGGTTGGGGATTACTTCACTCCTAAGTTACTTCAATCTTAAGCAATTCCATTTGGGACAAAGGGCGTTGATCAACCATAATGGGGCGCTGAGCGGCCTGAAGCTTCTCTTAGTTCTTCAATTCTTCTTGTTTCTAAGCTCTTTGCTATGTTCCTCTCATTCCTATAGAAATTTAACAAGAAATTCATTAGCTTGGAATATTTGTATCCATTCTCTTGAACTATATTCAAATCCTACAAAAGTGGGGAGATTGGTTAGTGAATTCATATAAAATAATGCAGATAAATGTCATTTTAACCTATGAAAATACCAAAATATGACACTGATCAGTATTCCCACCAAAGCAGTCAACAACCTAGTAAGCATAGTTTATGACTTAAGCGTAAGCCAGCTAGCTAGTGTAACATCCCGCTCTTTTCTTAGTAAGAATTTCGCCGAATAACTGCTCATAGAACCTTGGGTAAGAGTAAACGTGTGGAAGTCTGTAGGAATTATTCTGTTTGGTTTTGGCATGACACTCAAATGATTCCTACTAACCCTCAGAATCGGATGATGAGATTAAACTGACAGTTCAACGGAGTTCTGCTAAGTTTCAGACAATTCCGCAGACACTAAAACAACTCCGTTTAGCGTGTAAAATTGAGCAGAGAGCCCAAAGTCTCTGGAAACCCCATCGGTACCAGGGAAAAGTCTCAGACACCTTAGACTAGTCCCACGACCCCATCGGGAAGGTTGGGAAAGAACGAAACCGCGAGCTGAACGGTGGTCGGCAGACACAAGAGCGTAGAAACGGGTCGAAGGTATTTGTGAAAAATACTCTCCGGAGGAAAATTCACCAACACCTTCTAAGATTAATATTCCTAGGTAGAGGGAAATTAAAGGATCGCGACGGTACAAGCGAAATATTTTTCGGACGACTGTACACGACGTACCGACACTGCTAGCGATAAAACACGAGCAAAACGAAACCGAAAAAAGTCAAATTTCCTAATTCCCACGTGACCCAATCTGATTACCAAGGAAATTAATTAAAAATCCAATTTACTATTCATTGATGGGACATTTGGATTATCATCCAAATTAATTAATTTTTAAAGAAATTAAAAAAGGGTATTTTGGTAATTATGCTTAGGGGCAAAAATGTAATTATGGGAGGCATAATTTTGCCTATAAATAGACAGCCCCTATGCAGAAAAAAATTGGAAAAATTCCTACCCTAGGAGAGACTCTGTCCGTGTGCTCCGTGAACGCTGCAGAAACTCCGTCAGGAAGCTTAGATCGCGCCCGAAGCTCGGAGGACGACTTCCCCCGCTCTCTTCCCTCACCGAATCATCCTCTTAAGAAGTGAGTAACTCTATTTTACTCACCTCTTTGGTGGATGTATGTGTTTATGTGTTTATGTGTGTGTATGTCTTGATGTTTGTATGCATGCTTAGGTAGTTTAGAACTTTGCTTAGGATAGGGAGATGATTCTGAAGGGTCCTGTGACCTGGACTAGATAGGATTTTGATGGTTGGAATATGTGTGAAAACCTCAAGGAGTAACCATGAGCAAAGGGGAAGAGAAAGGAAAGAAAATAAGCAATTCGGTTTTAAGTTTCGCCCAGTTACCGCTGAGCAGCCCTTGGTACCGCTGAGCGGAGTGTACCGTTGACCGGTCCCAATGCACCACTGAGCGATCTGGCTCAAACTGCTGAGCGACCCTAGGGTACTGCTGAGCGGTCTGAGACCTAACTTTGTTATGGATACTGTCTTGAGGCACATAGTCTAACAACCAATGATGTGACTGTAATTGGTAATTGATGTAAGTGCAGTATGTGCAGTATGTGAAGTAATCTGTTAGCATTTCATGCATCATGATAAGATAATGTTAAGAGGACTAGAAGTAATTCTGCAATAAGTACAGATTATGAATTGAACCATAGTGAACAAGTCATGTCATGCTGCAGGTACTAAAAGGAAATAAATGCTAAAATGCTGCTGAAAATGCTGAATGAAAAGAACTGCTGAAAAATTCTGCCGTGATCATGAGAGCCAAATAACGATCCCACTTCAGTAGGTCAGAGGGACATACTGAAGGTGGAAGCCCGTCACAGGTGGTGTCGATATGGCATACCTGGAGGTGTGCGGTTATCACGCCTAGCACTGTCGAAAGAGGGCACTGCTATGGTGGGGGTACAATATTCGCCCACTGCCGAGGGGCCGAGAGAGGGATGCGGCAGGTGGAAGCCCACCGCAGGAAGGTCGAAAGAGGGCCTACCTGGGGGTGCGAGGTTATTCCGTCGTAGTACTGTCGAAATAGGGCACTACTACGGTGGGAATAACATATATTTCAAAAGCATGTTCATTCTGCTGTGCATGAGTATATGAAATGTATGTATCTGATATTCTGTAAGTACTGTCAAGAGAACGCTCGAGACGGCTATGTATGTATACGTAATGTGAACAAGCACGAGAACTTAGTAAGCAAGAGTAGTTCCCCCATCACTTAGTAATGTAGATAAAGCCGTTCAGAACCTTAGGCCAGATAATAATCAGTAGAATGTTTTAGTATGTATGCACACTTAGAAATATTTGAGCGGGCTGAAGTCCAACCTAATGTAACACGAGATACCGGAACTAAAGTTATTTCCACTGAGAACCTACCGTTCTCACTTCCACTGCCTTATGACTTCAGGAACCTATGATGACTCGTATTTCGAGGATGCCGATGAACCGCCCGAGGAGCCATGAGCGGTTGCCACAGGATATGGACCAGAGATAGCTGGATGCTAGGATTTTTTTTGATCAAGGGCATGCTGAGTAGTATTCCAGTAGCCCTTGCATTTTGATACTATGTATTGGAATTATGTATATGGTATTTTGGACTATGTATATGTTATTTGTACATTACTTATTGTAACTAGAACTATGTGACTTTGTATGATGGACCAACTGAATGTATATTCCATGCTTTATTATTACTCGACTGCTATCTGCTAAGCCCAAAGACTTTACCGCTTGTTATACTTTTTCTTTTCGACGCATGGCTCTATTTTAGTAATTATTCAAGGCAAATGAAAAGTTTAAAAAAAATTGGTCCCTATTTTCGTAAGCAACTACTTTCGAAAGATAACGATGGACTAAGGTATTCCCACCAGGTAGTAAACAACCTAGTGAGCTTGCGTACGACTTAAGCGTATGCAGTTAGCTAGGGTGTTTCAGCTAGGGTGTTACAAGTGGCATATGCTGAGCTTCCGTGGGACTGTTGATTGTCGGCTGGGGGACTTATCTGAGTCGGTAGGAGTGTCAGTGAACCACCTCTAGTTTAGCCTAGGAGCCCTGTATTTATAGAGTTTCAGGGCTCTTAACTGTTGTAAACCATCTTCCCCAGCCCTTCGACGGTTATCACTTCGATCCGTCGTGGCTCGCATAACTCAGGCCAGTTAGGCTTGCATGTGTGACAGGACATATGTAACAACGTGATTCTCTCGTGTACGGAAAACCCGCTGGTTGGGCCGTCATAGGGAATCGAAAGACGTTCCGAAGATTTAGGAGAGAGAAGTTAACCAGTAAAACCTCCAACTTTAGCGGCCAGAATTAGGCTGTGTTGTCCGAAAAATTTTCTAACGCATCCGTAAGAGTTTCGACTCGAACGGGATTCATTTCGGATACCGAGAAACGCTCGTGGAATTTTTGGATATGATAAAGCGATCGAAAACTCCTGAGTGGTAATCCCCGGGTCGAGGGGAAAAATTAACGGATCACGGCGGTATGCTCGGAATATTTTTAAGGCAACCGGTGTGTGAAATATTGGACAAAATGCAATGAAACGAAAACGGAACCGGTCAAAGGCTATTTGATTTCCTTCAGCAGAAGTTATAAATTTATAAATATAATAATAATACTAATATAATAATAATAATAATAATAACAGGTAACAAAAGAAAAAGAAAAAGAAAAAAGGAAAAATAGGGAAAAGAAAAATAGGCTATAAATAGCCACCTTTCTGAAAGTCGTTTTCATTTCACTTTTACAAACATCCGTCCCGCTCAAGCACATCGCGGAAGCATTTTCAGACTTCAGAAAAATCCTAGGAGCACGCCGTTGCGAGGAGGAAATTCTCTACTTCCAGTCTACTGGACCGGAATTCCCATCGGATGTGGGTAACTCTAAGCCCACTGTCTATGTGGTTTATTTGATGATTAATTATATGCATTTCTGTGTATGTGAGTGAAAAACCTTTTTGTACAAACTATAGGAAATGAGTTAGGGAGGTTAGATTTTGATGATTTTGATGTTTGGGAACCATAACTGTACTGATTGGATCACTGTGGAGACGAAAAAAGTTACGCGAAGCAAACCCCTAGAGAATTTACTCTCGGGGCAATTTTTTTACTGTGGGATTCGAATGGATTCCCAAGGGATTTCAGTCGAATGCTTGAGCTTTCAATCGAATGAAAGCCTGAGCAGGATTTCAATCGATTGCATTCTCATGGGATTCGAATGAAAAAATCAATCGAATGCAAAAACCTAGTTCATTCGAATGCCTACTGAAAACTTGTATTTTCAAGGTTCTATGGGATCCAACATGCATAGTTATGTATGCCTTTGTGTAAATTGAGCATGCACCATGAGGAAAGGCCGTTGTAAGAGTTTGGACGACCTTAGATAATTAGAAGTACACGTTAAAGTTTAATGAAGATCATAATGGAACCCTAGGAAACAAAGAAAGATTAGGAAGGTCCCGACCCCGGTTGGTACGGTAGACCACAGTTAAGGAGTCTAGTTATATGATTAGGAAACCCCTATTCTCTTGGCAAGGTCTTACAGGCACTCCCCTTGTAACATCCCAAATTTTCCCCTTACTAGAATTTCGCGAAAATCCCAATTTTTGGCTTAATTAAAAGCACATTAGATGCAATTATTTGGACTAGAAAAATTATTTAAAACATTAATTGCTTTCAAACGCCAGTCAAGTACTTGTTTCTTGATCTCGCGGAGTGCCACGAGGTCCGTGCCAAATTTTAACAAAAATCAGAATTTCGGTAGACACTTAAGGTATCTATGAAATTTGCTCCGGGCAATAAATTCATGAATACCTTAACCGGACATACCTTTATGACCCGGGAAATTAGTAGATCGCGGATATGTGCTCGGAACATTTCTAGGATATCCGAACACGAGCGAAAAATGAGAAAACGCGATCAAACATGATCGCGAAATAAAATGCCCTGGCTTGGGAATTAATTCCCACGTCTGTAAAAGGAAAATATAGTAAAAAATAAAGAAAAGGACAAAATGGGAAAAGATTAAAAGGGGGAAAACAACATTTAGGATATAAAGGGAAATAAAAATTAAAGGAAGGGCAAAAAGGTAATTAGGCCTAAAAGATAAATTTGAAAGGGAAAAAAAAAGAAAAGAAGTGAAAAAGCAACAGCTTCTTAAAGAAGCTAAAGGCCCCCTGAAGCCTATATAAGAACCCACGGCCTCAGTGCCATTTTTTCATAAATTTTCATCTGCTATGCTGTTATTCTGTCCGTTTGTGTGCGCGACGATTACTCTGTGGGACTCAGAGAAAATGGCAGGATCATCCTAAAGCTCTCGGGAGTCGTTTCTGACAACTTCCTATCGCGCCTGGAAAGTGGGTAATCCTAAGCCCACTGTTTATGTGGTTTATGTTATGACTGTATATATGTATTTTTGTGCTTTTGACTGAAAAACTACTTTGTACAAATGATAGAGAATAAGGTGCATAGGTTAGATTTTGAGGATTTTGCTGTTTGAAAATCATAAGTGTACTGATTGGACCACTGTAGAAGCAGAAATGTTACGCACGGAAAACCCCTGGAGAAGTTACCTGCTCTGGGTCGATTTTTACTGTGGGATTCAAATGAAATCCCCAGGGATTCGAATGAATTCCCAAGGGATTTCAGTCGAATACAGGAGGATTCAATCGAATGAAAGAACTCGCAGGGTTTCATTCGAATGCACCCCTAGTCATTCGAATGAAACCTGAAGCCTTTGAGTCCCTTAGCTTTTCTACATGTTCCAACCAGCATAGAGGCTCAGATCATTGTACATGAGTATAACTATTGAGGTGATTATGTGATTATGTGTGGGTAAAGCATGCATCATGAGGATAGATCACTAGAAGTTATTGTCTAATGAACGAGTAATGAATGAAGATGAGACTAAAATGTAGGAACAAGATCATGTTGAGAAAAGATAAATGTGCATATGAGAGAAAAGAATGATGATACGCATGGCATGTAATAGCAAGAAATGAATGGATTATGAGGTGATGACTATGAGTATGATACGGTCCGCTTCCGGCTTAGCCAAAAGGGCGGCCCCTCGCCACCCGAAGTGTAGGGTGGAGTCATGTTTGCCGTGTAACAGACAGAGAAGGCAGGTCGTACACTACCAGGGGACGACGGTCCTAAGGTGTATGAGGAAGTACTGGGACACAGGAACAGGAAGAGTTATGATGAATGGTATGAGAACATGCATTGAAATCCGTGCCTCATCGGCATGATAACCCCTGCATAGATACTGTGCTCAGAATACCATGCTCGAGATAACATGACGTCCCGTGCCTGGCAAGCATAGTGGAAGGTTTACCGCGCAACATATGCGTGATGATCAGTGTGTTTGTCAGCATACATGTTTATGATGTGGTTATGTAACGATGGTTAGGAGTAGACAACGCGAGAACCTAGATAAGAAAGACTAGTTCCCTGATCACGTAGTAACATAGATAAAGCTGTTCAGGATCCTAGGCCAAGATAATAATTAGTAAGATTTTAGTATGCATGATCACTTAGAGATCTCTTGAGCGGCCTGGAGGATACCCGAGTAAATGAACGGTTGTTAGTGCTAAGGAACCCCACTGAGGACTAAGGCCCACTCGGTTATGGATCCAAGTATGCGGAGCGGTGATGAAAGCCTTATTAACCACCTTCTAAGATCTTGACACAGCTTAGGTTTTGTCACAACTATGCCAAGCTCGTAGAAAGCTTATCTGCGCTTTTGTCATTCAAATTAAATATATATATATATATATATCCTACTTTACGGCTTTCAGATTCCAAAGGAATCCGATTGCAGTATAGTCGGGTATAGTCGAACCCACAGAGAGTTGTAAAAATACCGTTCTTGAGTTCGTTTAATTAAACAATAGAGTGAAGGATTTGATAAGTTGATAGTTAAATAAATAAGTAAATAAACGACATAAAAGTAAATAGGAAACAAATCAGAGGTAGTTCCGGAGCTTGTTGGGAATTTTAATCACATCATAGTTTCATGCATCCAGTTACTTATTACATAGAACTATCATTTGATTGCCCGCCACCAGTTCTTAACTTGTCATCACTTTCGCGCATGACAAGATCACAGGTTTCCTTTGTTAAACTGTCACTTTCACACCTGATAAGTGCCCAAAATACACAATTTTCATCATTCAAAATGGCACTTATTCTCACATATTTTAAAGAATTATCTAATTAAATCTCTATATTTTGTAGGATTTAAATATATTTTGAAGAATGGATGCAAGCATAATTTAATGAAGAATGATCCCATGAAGAAGGGAAGAAAAGGGCGGAATTGGAAAAGAGCTTAAAGAGAAGATTCTGGACGAAAGCATCGCTCAGCGAAGGATGTGAATCGCTCAGCGCAAAAGGACAAATCGCTCAGCGATGTTACTTGTATCGCTCAGCGAACTTAAGTCGGCAAGCCACTTGCGCCGGCACCATCATTGAGCCAGCTGGAGCCAACTGGAACCAGCCAATCACAGGTGCCACATCACCGCCGCCTTGCAAAAAGCTGCCAAGCATTTAATGAAGACGCGTACAAGTACGATCGCTCAGCGATACAACGCCGCTGCCCAGCGATAACTACATAATCGCTCAGCGATAGTACCAAAATCGCTGAGCGACGGAGACCAATTTTTGCCTATAAATAGAGGAGGCCGAGACCACTTCGAGGCATTCCTTTCCCCCCTCCATTCTTCACTTCTTTTACATATTTTCTTTGTACTTTGAAGCTTAGTTTAGTTTAGGTTAGTTTAGGAGCAAAGACGAGGCTTGTGAAGGAGCCGGAGATCGAGGAAGCTAGGCGAAGCCATGGCCATGACGGCGTGAGCACGTGTCATGGTAAGTGCCTAAACCTTGCCTCCAAGATTCTCTTGTAAGATGGGTTCCTAACCCTCATTTTGTTGGGATTTTGATCATTATTGTACTTTGCTTGTATCCATGTAACTATTGCATACGAATCTATCTTTTTCTTATGATTTGCTTGAATAATTTCATGCCTAATGCTAGTTTTGTTTAGTGCTTTGATTCTTGATCTGGGACTTATTTACATGAACGAAAGTTATGCTAATTAGGTCATAACCAAATTAAAATCAATAATGCTATGCTTAACTAGAACCTAGACTNAAAAAAAAAGAAAAGAAGTGAAAAAGCAGCAGCTTCTTAAAGAAGCTAAAGGCCCCCTGAAGCCTATATAAGAACCCACGGCCTCAGTGCCATTTTTTCATAAATTTTCATCTGCTATGCTGTTATTCTGTCCGTTTGTGCGTGCGACGATTACTCTGTCGGACTCAGAGAAAATAGTAGGATCATCCTAAAGCTCTCGGGAGTCGTTTCTGACAACTTCCTATCGCGCCTGGAAAGTGGGTAATCCTAAGCCAACTGTCTATGTGGTTTATGTTATGACTGTATATATGTATTTTTGTGCTTTTGACTGAAAAATTACTTTGTACAAATGATAGAGAATAAGGTGCATAGGTTAGATTTTGAGGATTTTGCTGTTTGAAAATCATAAGTGTACTGATTGGACCACTGTAGAAGCAGAAATGTTACGCACGGAATACCCTGGAGAAGTTACCCGCTCTGGGGCGATTTTTACTGTGGGATTCGAATGAATTCCCAAGGGATTTCAGTCGAATGCAGGAGGATTCAATCGAATGAAAGTCTGAACAGGATTTCAATCGATTGAATTCTCGAGGGATTCGAATGAAAGAACTCGCAGGGTTTCATTCGATTGCACCCCTAGTCATTCGAATGAAACCTGAAGCCTTTGAGTCCCTTAGCTTTTCTACATGTTCCAACCAGCATAGAGGCTCAGATCATTGTACATGAGTATAACTATTGAGGTAATTATGTGATTATGTGTGGGTAAAGCATGCATCATGAGGATAGTTCACTAGAAGTTATTGTCTAATGAACGAGTAATAAATGAAGATGAGAATGAAATGTAGGAACAAGAGCATGTTGAGAAAAGATAAATGTGCATATGAGAGAAAAGAACGATGATACGCATGGCATGTAATAGCAAGAAATGAATGGATTATGAGGTGATGAGTATGTGTATGATACGGTCCGCTTTCGGCTTAGCCAAGAGGGCGGCCTCTCGCCACCCGAAGTGTAGGGGCGGAGTCATGTTTGCCCGAGGAACAGACAGAGAAAGCAGGTCGTACACTGTAACAACCCGACTTTTTCCCTTCATTAAAATGTCACATAATAAATAATGACGAATATATTAATAAGGAAACGATGAGATAAAAATGACATAAAATTCAAGTATTAATTTTATTCCTGTAATATTAGTTAAATATAATAATTTTGCGATCTCGTGGCGTCCGGTGACGTTCGGGTCAGTATTAGGTTATTCTTAGGATTTAATCACGACTCATAGGAGTCTGTAAAATATATTAATATGAAAATAAATTCAAGAATATCTCAACATTTGAAATATTAATAAGAAAAATTAATAGGTCACAACGGTATGTCCGAAATATTTTTAGGACTTCCGTACATAAATAGTTAATGAGCAAACACGACCAAAAACACACAGAGAAGATAAAATGAAACATAGATGGCCAAGGGCCACAAAACACACACGGCCAGCCCTCACCACCCGAAGCCACACACACACAAAACACACTCAAAACTCAACTTATCATCTTCTATGCCATAACCAAAGTTCCAAAGCTCCACCAAAGTTCAACCATCATCCTTTGCCTTTCCTCATCATAATCCACTCTTAAACTCATCAAGAAGACAAGCTAGTATCAAGGCTAGGAGTTTCTCTTCATTTGGAAGCAAGGACATCAAGTCCCATAACCCTAAATCTCCATAACCTAAGTTTTCATCCTTTCAAGCAAGCAAGTAAAGCTTCAAGTTCATCCTTTTGCCATCATCAACAAGCTCTTTAGGAAGTGGGTAACTCTAGTTCCTCACGTCTTTGATGGTGAATGATGTTTATGTGATTATGTGCATGTTTGATGATTCTTTGATTATATGAACATACATGCCAGAAATGATGTTAGGGCTTAGGAAGATGATTCTGAAGGGTGTTGTGACCTAGATTAGATAGGATTATTATGTGTGAAATATGTGTAAAACTCAATTAGGGTTCCATGGAAGCAAGGAGGAAAAAATGGAAGAAATGGTGCATTCGGTTTTCAGTTTCGCCCAGTGACCGCTGAGCGGTCCTCTGGCGCCGCTGAGCGGAATGCACGTGAACTCCGGAGCGCTGAGCGGAAGGCAGTTACCGCTGAGTGGTCTGAAGTCCATGTGGAAAGTCCGAAAAGATATTTTTCTTAAAGGATAAAAGTCGGTGGAGATATTTTAAAAAGTTGTCAGACTGCTGAGCGATGGGACTCTTACCGCTGAGCGATAAGACTCCTACCGCTGAGTGAAAATGTTTTCAGAGCTGAGCGCTAGAGCTTAAACCGTTGAGCGAACAATGGTTTCCGCTAAGCGGCCTGAGACCAGAATGTTTATGGGACCCCTCTTGAGGCACATAATCTGCTACTTAATGCCATATCTATGATTGATAATCTGCTACATGCCGTATGTGAATATGAGAAGAATATGTACTGAATTTATGAATTCCATGTAGTCTGTGATATAATGCGTAGCATTTCATGCATTCATGCTAAACCAAGTTAAAGGATTAGAGATAACTCTGAGATAAGTAAAGATTCTGAAATGAACCATAGGAAACAAGATATAACATGCTGCAGGTACAGAAAAGTCAGAAATGCTGAAAAGGGCCAAATGCCCAATGCTGAAAAGGGTCAAATGCCCAATGCTGAAAAGGGGCCAAATGCCCAATGCTGAAAAGGCTAAATGCCAAATGCTCAAACCATGATCCCACTTCAGGAGGTCAAAGAAGCATCCTGAATGCGGAAGCCCGCCACAGGTGGTGTAACAGCCCGGCTTACCCGCTAGCAGATATTGTCCGCT
>QANU01015857.1:7202-63007 GCA_003254905.1 Nissolia schottii
TTTTGATGCTGTATATGCTGGATTATGTATTTGATGTTTTGATCTATGTACATATTATGTATACAGTGATATGACTTTGTATGGTGGACCCACTGAGTGGATATTATATGTTCTATTCCTCATTACGTTATTCGCTTTGTTAGTATATTTGTTTATTCCACACGCATGGCTCTATTTTATTATTAATGTGATATAAGTACAAGTTTAAAACGGGTCCTTATTTTATGAGCAATGATTACTTTCAAAAGATAGCTATGGACTAAGGTATTCCGACCGAGTAGACAACAACCTAGTGAGCTTTGTTTACTACGTACGGGTAAACAGTTAGCTAGGGTGTTTCATTTGCTCGCTCGTCGATCCCTTCGCTTTGCATACCTGGACCCATAAGGAGTGGGGTGATAACTTTTCATTCTCAGTGGGAGTCCCTTCGCGGTCATCTATCGTTCATTACTCCGTTATCTTCCAAGCCACCAGGAATACCTCTAAGTGTCATGCATACTAATACCCCTACTGATTATTATCTTTGTCTAGGTCCTGAATGGCTTTATCTACTTTACTAGGTGATTGGGTTTCTAATCTTGTCATTACTTAGGCTTCGTGCTCATTAACATTTCGTTACTGCTAAAGACATAATAGTCGCCTCGGGGCGTTCCCTTGACGATACATAATGCATGAACATATATAAATACATACATACTTATCATCATATCATCAATCATTAATTCATACATTTACTGACATAGTGTATGAGGGGATCTGGGGATCTCTTACGCGCTCTTTGGCTGCATCCTACTTAGTCCTTTGCACCTTCGTAGCCATGGCCTCAGACTACAACCTCTTTTTGCTACTATTGTATCGACCCGGTAGCGCTCTTTATCGGTGTGGTAGCTAACCACGTAAGGCTCATAGGAGGTAAACATCAAATACAATTAGTGCAACCATACCCTGTGGCATGGCGAGGGATCAGACCTATGAATGATCAGGCGTGGACGCGCTTAGATCGGCCCTATGACACGATCCGCTTTCATTCTTTCTCTTTTGGTGGGGCCCCCTTAACTTCTTTCATTCATGCAGGCCTATGCCTGTTTGCCATAGCTGGGCCTATGCCCGTTTCTTATCGTAGTCAGGTCTCTTTACCTGCGTTGCTCATGACCAATCCATCTTGCTGAATTGGCGAGGGGCGTTTCCGTAAGACTTGCCAAGAGAATAGGGATTTCCTAATCATATAACTACTGACTCTGGCTAAGGCCATATGAATCCAGGGTGATTAGTCGCCTCTGCTCTACTTTTATTCCCTAGGGTTCAATTATGATCTTCGTTAAGTTTTAGCCTGAACTTCTAGCTGTCTAAAGTCGTTCTAACTCCTACGACGACCCTACCTCATGATGCATGCTCAAACACATAGATATGGCTTAACCTTACTCATTGGATCCCTTAGAAACCTTAAACTCTCAACTCTGCCAGGTTTCATTCGAATACTAGCTGGGGTATTCGAATGAAATCCCTCAGAGTCCTTTCATTCGATTGGAATAGGCTTTCATTCGACTACATTCCCTCGGCATTCTTTCATTCGAATACGAGGGGATTCATTCGATTGAATTCCTAAAAATTCGCCTCATTCGACTGCTGAGGAACTCATTCGAAGGAAAGCTCATTTTGGGCTTTCATTCGACTGAATTCCTTCAGTATTCGAATGCTGGCTGGAAAAATCACCTCCCGCGACTCCAGTTCGTAAATTATCACTGTTTCTAGGGTTCCAAGTAGTACCATTATGCATCTCATTTACCAAAATTACCAAAAACCCCTTTTGACCCTGATTTCCCCAAAAATGCTACTTAACATTTATATAGTCAGATATTTCAGATAACACATAGACAGTCAAATAATTAACCACATAGACAGTGGGCTAAAAGTTACCCACCTCCAAATCCAGTTTGGAAACGGTAGAAGTGAAGAGGAAAATTCCCTGAGCACTCCCATGATGATCTTGCTATTTTTCTGGTGTCCGACAGCATCACAGCAGCGCACGAACGGACAAGGAAAAACAATGAAAGAAAGAACGAAGAAGGAAACAAAGAAACGAAGCTTTAAAGCTTCAGGGGAAAATAAGAAAAAGGCGTCTTGGGGGAAGAAAGAAAAACAAGAAATAAATAAAAGAAGGCAAAGAAATGAAGCACAAAGCTTTAAAAGAAAACAAAGAAATGAGAGAATTTGCGTCAGGGGGGGAGACGAAAACAAAGCAAAGAAACAATGAAGGAAATGCTTCTTAAAGAAGCAAAGATGGAACAAATGGGGTCAGGTGGGGTGAATGTAAAGACCCCCACCGCCTGATACATATATACATATATTATATTATATAATTATAATTATTAAATCATATATATTATATATTACTATTACTATCTTATGTTAGTATAATATATATATACTTATGTTTTATTTCTTTTCGTCAGCCCCTGGACGTGCTCATAAATATATAATTATTATATTATTATATTATATATATAATATATTTTATTACATGTTTTGTTTTCTTCTGCCAGGGGATGTTCGTCCCCCCTGGAAAACGTATACATATGTATATAATTATTATTATTATTATACTATTATTAATTTATATAATATATTCCTATTATCTACTAGTAGACGCATAGTAATATATACATACTTTTCATTCTTTGTTCCTGGGGCGAACATATTACATATAATATATATATATATATACACACACACACATTTCTTTGTTTCTTTTGTTAGGGGGTGCTTCTGGGAAACATATATATTTTTATTATTATCTATTATTTTGTTATTTGTTCCTTGTCTCGGGGAGGTACCCCTAATACTCATTATGACTAAGGGTCACGTGGTCAATTTTGATCATGTTTGGTCGTGTTTGGGTTCTTAATCATTCGTGTACGGTTGTCTCGAAAACATTCCAGGCATACCGTCGTGATCTACTAATTTTTCCTAGTCATATGAGTATGTCGGGTTAAGGTATTCGCGAATAAATTACCCTGAGGGTAATTTTCACAGATACCTAGGTGCCTACCGAAATCCCGGTTTTCGGCGAAATTTAGCACGGACCTTGCGGCACTCCGCGAGATCGAGAAACAATTATTTGACTGACATTTGAAAGCAATTAATTTTCTAAATAATTTTCCTAGTCCAAATAATCGCCTCTAAGGTGCTTTTAATTAAGCGGAATTAGGATTTAAGCGAAATCTCCATAAGGGAAAAATTCAGGATGTTACACACGATATGTCTACACGTATGGATGTATGTATATTTGCAATTATGTATGTATGTGTATGTAAGACTATGCATTATGTCTCGTCAAGGGAACGTCCCAAGACAGCTAGTATGTTAATTAGATTTCGTATTGCCATACTCAAGCGAGTTAAAGAAATCAACACGAAGCCTAGGTAACGTCAAGATTAGATGTCGAATCACCTAGTAACTTAGATAAAGCTGCTCAGGACATAGGCCAAAGATAATAACCAATAGGGGATTAGGATGCATGTACACCTAGAGATTCCTTGAGCAGCCTTTAGAATAACCGAGAAAAAGCAAGGCCTCCGGGAACTCACGACGACTCTTACTACGCTGATGCTGCTGAGCCTGATGAGGAGCTGTGACGGACCCCTTGATACAAACTGCTGCCCGAGGCTAGTTAGGAAGTGACCAGGATAGCCTTGGGGATTTTAGAAGAACTTGTAGTGTAACTGACAAACTGAGTAATTATGGGTGATGCAATGTAATAAATATATTATGACTAATGACTGTATTTGGTGGACCCTCTAGCAATGTAATGGAATGTATGAATAATAAATGATTACTCGTAAATCTAATAGCTCTATCGTTTGCCTTAATTGTTGCCCACACACACGGCTCATATTTTGTGCAGTACTTTATAAAATAAAAAATGAAAAAAAAAAATGGGACCTTATTTTCTTGAATAATTACTTTCAAAGAGTATAAGGGACTTAACAGTACTCCCACCAAGAAGTAAAAAACCTAGCGAGCATTGCGTACGACTCGAGTGTATGCAGTTAGCTAGGGGTGTTTCAGGATGCAAGCGACTCACACACTCGATGCATAACACACGTAGTGCACAAAAATTATACACACACTACACAAGTTACTCACTGACTTCCTCGAAAAAATGAATATATATGTTTAAACCAAATGCATTCAGTGAAACGCGAGTGGAAAAGCAAACGACGAACAAAATCATAACAAGTGAAATGTGTTCGATGCACTCACCAATGTTCATGTTCTTCTTTCTTTGTCGGTTGACTACTTGGAAAAGTTTGTGCAGAGAACACAATGGAATCACAAGAACAGAGAGGAGAGTGAAGAATGAAGGTTGAAATTGCAGAGAACAAAGAGAACGAGAGAGACGAAGTGAATGAAGAGAGTAAAGAGAGCGAAGAATACGAATGATTTTCTTTGAATCCCTATTTTTGTGCAGCGAAAGGAAGTGTGAGAGAGTAAGCAGGAAGCGTGCTTCACGCACGTTTTGATGAGAATGGGAGAGAGTGGATGAGGCTTATGTTCAGGGGTCCACTGTATTGCAATATGGGTGTATGTATGGTGTATGGTTTTAGGGTGTACATGTAGCACTGCTGTTAAAAAAATACATAAAAATTCAAGAAAGTGTTACTATTAAGACTCCTCTATTACAGACACATAATTGAAATATTAGAATAAATTTTGTATGAAAAAAAAGTTGAATGACTGATATTTTGAATTAAGAGAAATTATGTCTATATAACTCATGCTTGCATCACATGGGTTAAGACCCTAGAAATTAATAAAACAGAAAATACATGTTCTCAGGCAGTGTTTGGTAAGCGTCTTAGAATAGAAAATATACAGACAAACAGAAACATGTTTGGAGAAGAAGACGAAAACATAAAAATTAAAATTTTCTTTATCTTAGGATAATTTTTAACTAATTTTTATACATCTAAAAAAGGAAAATATAGAAGAGATGTATGGGATGCAAGGGAGGTGTATGAGATGTAAAGGACGAAAACATGTTTGGAGAAGGAGACGAAAACATAAAAATTAAAATTGTCTTTATCTTAGGATAATTTTTAACTAATTTTTATACATCTAAAAAAGAAAAATACAGAAGAGATGTCTAAGATGCAAGGGGTGTGTCTCTGCCGTACCTCCAAAACGGAGGGATGCAAGAGACGCGTCTCTGTTGTCCTTGTGTCTCCGTATTTTATGTCTTGAGACACTTACCAAACACCGCCTTAGTGATTCGATCAATGAACAACAAATTACAATCGTAAATATATGATGTAATGTTATTTTTTTTATTACATTCTAATAATATACTTTTTGTTGCATAATGAAGTACTGTATTTAAGAGTGTATCAAGAGTATATGAGATATATATTGCAAATGCTTCTTTCGTATGAAATACTGAATTATGTAATGTCAAATTTAGAATACAAATTTCATCATTGTAATACACTATGCCATTCATAACTATTTTTCTTGAAATAAAAAATTTTATTTTCAAGTGATAAACTTTACAACTATAAAATTTCAAAGATCTCGTGTAACACCCTAGCTAGCTGCTTACATGTACATCGCAAACAATGGTCACTAGGTTGCTAACCGCTTTGGTTGGGGTTACTTTTAGCCCCTACTTTAAAGTTCACAATTATCTTATATTTGAAAATATGGACCATTTTGAAACTTTTTCATTATATATATGATGTAAATATGAGTCGTGCGTGTCAGATAGAATTTATAGTGTGAGCGTTAAAACTTTATACTACACAAATAACTGTTCCAATATAACAACGTCAAACTATAAGAAAACAAGTGGTCCATAGCATATAGTCACAAACATTTACATAGATAATATCTTAGTTAATACATACACATAAGTTCTCATAGAAGTATAATACATGGATTGTGACATCCTTAGCCTAGTTCTTGCTATCCTATTCCTTAATTCATAGTCTTTGAGGGCATTGCTACGTACATCAAGCTGAAGTCCTGTCTTGCTCACCTAGAACCATAAAGGAGTGGGTATGAGAACTCTACGTTCTCAGTGGGAAACCTTGGTTGTCGCAACTCATTTTTAATCTCCTTTATGATTTCGCCGCTCAAGGATCTCTAGATGCCACAGTTATACTACATCTCTACCAGTTATTAATATTCAACCTAGTCCTGAGCAGCTACCTACCTTAGTAGGTGTTTGAGGGAGCCTAATCTTTTCATTATTACGACATCTGTTTTCTACCTAGCTCCTAGGGAATAATTTCTCAATCAAATATTCATCATTCATCACTCATATCATGGGACCGTCCACACGCGATGCAATGCACACCTGAGAACTGTCCACCCGTGATGCAATGCGCACTCTAGGACCGTCCACACGTGATGTATTAGGCACCCTGGGACCATCCACCCGTGATGCATTACGCACCCTAGGACTGCCGTCCGCACGGAATGCCACCTACACCCTAGGACCGCCGTCCACACGAAATGCCATCCACACCCTAGGTTCGCCGTCCACACAGAATGTCATCTACACACTAGGACCGCCGTTCACACGAAACGCCATCTGCACCCTAGGACTGCCGATCACTCGGTATGCCATCTACACCCTAGGACTGTCGTCCGCAGTTCAACATCCGATATAGCAACCACATAGGTATATTACTCAGTCCATTTCATTTCCAACCACAAGTCTCATACATTCCCAACCACTTCCACAAATACAAAGCAACCACAAGTTTCACAAAAAAACATACGCAAGTGCAGTTACCAAAGAAATCATCATTTATAACTTCACATAACTCATGGGTACCAATCATACAATAACACCAACTTCCCATAACTCATAACATCAAATTCATCTCATATAAGACACATAATCTCATACTCAAACATTTCTTAAACATAATAAACGTAAATCTAGCGACTAGCAAAACATAAATCTAGCGACTAGCAAAACAGACGTCTGGTTTCTGTCAGAAAATAGCGATCATAAATTGGAGAGGTCCAAGACCTTACCCCAAGGTTTTTGATAGTCCTAAGATCATTTTTCATGTCTAGAAATTCAGATCTTAATCCCAACTCCACGAAATTGCAGTTTTTCCCTTTCTCCCAAAATTACCATTTCGCCCCCGTAAACGCCCTGTTTTCTTGTGAATTTTAGTTCTCAAAAACCCAATGGACTCAAGACTTGCGCTTAGGGTTTTTGATAGTTCTAAACCCATATTTTCTGAAAACAAACCCAGTTTTTCAGTCCCAAGATGTGAAATTCCCGTTTTGCCTTTTTTCATAAAACCCCCGTTTTATGCCTGTTTGCTAAGAAATTCATCGGGGACTCCAAAAATTATAAAAATTGACATTTCCACTCAATTTTTCGTGTAGAACTCAAAAATAGCATTAATTTTGCATGATAAAAATCTCAGCATACAGTTCCCTTTAAAATCATGTCATATGCCTATTTCCATCTTAGGAGTTCCTAATTTCTGACAGAATCACAGACAGCACCAACAGATCCAGACAATCATCAACAACATATATATACATCAAAGTACATAAAAGGAATCCTAACCACATATATATCTAATCATGAAACCACATAGACAGTGGATAAGTCGGTTATCCACTTGTTCAAGTCTTGCTGCGGTTCCGGTGCTCTTTACAGCCTCCTGCCTATGGTGCTTCCAAGCTCCTCCAAGCTCCTCCTAAGCTTCAAGATTTAGGGTTTTCTCCAAGGATTCCAAGAGGTTTTCTTTAGGGTAAGATTAGGGAAATCAAGGCTGGTCTATATCTAGAGAAGTTTCTGTGTCAGTATTTGACAAAATACTGATTGGGTGTGCAATTGGATAGAGTTTTGGCAAGGTTTTCCTTTTTCGATGAATTTTTTGTCATCCAAGGGCGTATTTATAGGCAAACCCACGAAAATCACTTTCCAATTTTGCCCTTGGGGAAAATATTTCCAAAATGCCCTTATTTTGTCTTTTTCCTCATGTCATTTTCATGAGTCATATGGTGACTCACTATACTTTTGACCCCACTTGGGCCATTCTTGGCCATGGGCTTCCTTGTGTCTTGGCCACAAAAAGTGGCCAAGAATTAACGGCCTCCAGCAGATCGATTTTGATCCGGTTTTGTCGTTTCCGGTCTCGGTACTCCGCGTACGATTTTGCTAAAAATATTTCGATCGCGTCCTCGGATACCTTCATGGGATATTTTTAAATTCTCGTCTGTACCCCTATCTTTTATGGATACTTTAGACGCGCGATTATGCTCCGATGACAGCAAGGGTTCATTCTAGTGTCTGCAGAATTGTAAGAAAACGACTAGAATTTCTTCTACAGGTATTTTAACCTAATAGGCCATATTTCCAATGGTTTATCCTTCAGTAAAAATTCCTAGGCATTTATCTAGCGATATTTTCACTAAGGAGAAAACGGTATGTTACATCTCGTGCATTGCACTGATTCACATACTTGTAAAATAATAAAAGGAGAACAAAAATAAAATATAAATAAAAGCAATAAACGAGATTATGTAATAATGCAAACAAATGTATGTGAGATTATGATATATCAGTCAGTCATCGTTGATAATAGATAGAAAATATTACATTTGCAGAATTTTCAAAGAAAATTTGATTATTTGAATTTCTTTTACCTTTCACCTTAAGAGCAAATTCGTGCTAAGAACATGTTATGAAATAATAGGAAAAATAATAAAAATAGAAGAGAGAAATAATAGAGAAATAGGAGAGGAAACTTTATTATATTAATCATCTCAAGTGTGTTATATAATGAGTAGTCAAAAATCTATTTATAACCTAAGAATAAAAATACATAAAATCATATTAAATTTATGTTCTACCTTTATAATATCAATATACAACTATATAATTAGATATTAACTAAATTAATATATGGATATTCATGTTAATAGTATTCTATAACATTGAGAAGTTTAATGCCTTAGCTGTACGCTAGATATTATATGACAAACATGATGTAGTATATTTTGAGTGGAGAACACGATGGAGTACTATTTTCCCATTTTATATGCATTACCTAAATCGAACCTTTATTCCATTGCATGACTCGTGCAGGACAAAATTGTCATTGTGTCAGGGGTGAGAAAGAGAAGAAAATATAATGGCATTTTGGTCATAAGGCTATTTATTTTGTATTTTTTCTGTTGACGTGGAGCTAATTAAAAGATTTTAAACGCAGAGAAGTGCTACAAAAATATAATAAACGGATTACAAGTACGAAGTGTCTCCTTCTAAAGCGTAACACGATGATGGATGCAGTAGATTTCACCCCAAAATAATACAAAAACACTATTGGCACACCAACTTTATCTGATAGGGGCGTGGATCTCATATGTGAAATAGGGGAGACACATCAAAGTGCGTCCGAATAACAAAACGCCAAATCATCACTTCTTCTCAAACGCTCGCTCCTTCCCTCTCCCACCCATTTGTCTTCCTCTCCCTCTCCCTGCAAAACAAAAAGGCTCTGGGTAACCGCAAGAAAAAACACAAACCCAGCCGCAAACCTTATCAACACATTCTTAACCAACCAAATTACACACACGCACACAAAACCACCCCGTTATGCCTTTCTTCACGTCACGCCCCTCTGTCCTCCTACTCCTCCTCCTTTCTCTCTCTCTTCTCTCTCTCCTCACCCCTGCAAAAACCTCTCTCGTCAACTCCTTACGCATTCCAGGTTTTATTTTTAGTTTTCCTTTTTCTCTCTGTTTACTTTCGGTTTCTCGTTACCAGCGTTGTGATCGTTCTGTTTTTATTTTTATTTTTTGTTAAAAAAATTTAATTATTATTTTTTTTGGCTTTTCTGGGTTTTCTTTTTAGGTGGCGTTGATGAGAGAGAGTTGAACGAGGTGCTGCCATGGAAGACGAGGAGATCCATGGCAGAAGGCGACGCGGCCAACTCGTCTCTGATATTGGCTCAGGAAAGGACAAACAGGAAGGACCCTCTCGACAATTTTAAGCGTTACACCGGTGGTTGGAACATTAGCAATCGCCACTACATTGCTGTTAGTTTCCCTTTTAACTCTCTATCATCAGTGATAACCCTTTCCCCTCTCAAAAAATTGTGCATTTTTTTTTTTGTTGTTGCGTTTCTCTTTGGACCGTGAAGCCATAGAATTTTACCCAAACTCTTGGTCACTTTGTTCTTGTGTTGGTGGCCTTACATGTTATTTTATTTTTCTCTGTCCTTTGCTTGAACTCAAAGAGTTTCTGTGTGTAGAATTTTTGGAAATATTTTTTTTGTTGATAATGTTTTTGGCTAACTGGGAATTGTTGTTGGCTTTTGGTGCAGTCGGTTGTTTTCACTGCGGTCCCCTTCTTTGTTGTTGCTGCAGTCTGGTTCGTCATTTTTGGGCTTTGTTTGTCCCTCATCTGTCTGTGCCACTGCTGTTGTCCTCGAGAGCCTTACGGCTATTCTCGTTTTGCCTATGCTTTGTCCTTGATCTTCCTTATACTCTTCACGATTGCAGCAATGTATCTATCTATCTCTCTTCTCTTCAAAAACAGACCATTCATTTTACAATATTTGTTTTACTTGGCATTTTTGGAGACTCTAAGCACTTGTGTTGTTTGATCTTGTTAGAGTTGGATGTGTTGTGCTTTACACCGGTCAGGGGAAGTTTCATGATAGCACCTCAAACACACTGGAATATATTGTGAATCAGGCTGACTTCACTGCTGAAAACCTCAGGAACGTGTCAGATTATCTCGATGCGGCTAAGAAAATTGGCGTTGATGCAGTTTTCTTGCCTTCGGATGTTCAGAAGAACATTGATGATGTTAGAACGAAGATCAGAACTGCTTCTTCCGATCTTTCCACTAAGACCGCTGATAATTCAGAGAAACTAAAAGAAGGCATAGATGGAATGTCAGTAGTACTAGTTGAAATACTGATTTTATGATCTTTTGAGATGTCTTTTGTCTAACAGTTGTCTGTTGTGATCTGTAGGAGATTGGCTCTTGTTATTCTTGCTGCTATTATGCTCTTTCTTGCTTTTCTTGGATTCTGTATGTCTTTTTTTTTTTTTCTCTTTTTTTTTTTCCCCCTTGTATGGTTTCCTTGCTTTATGCTATTGTATTACTGTGATATTATCTCATGTTCTTGTTTTTGGCTGTGAAAACGTTTTTGCAGTGTTTTCAATATTTGGGCTGCAGTGTCTTGTATATTTGTAAGTTTAATTCTTTGAGCCATTTTCTATTTCATTATTCCTTCTTTTAAAATTTTTTTTTCTTATTCTTAATCCCATATAAGCTTTCAGTCGGTGAATGATGCATTTCCCATGGCTGCAGCTTGGTAATTCTTGGATGGATTCTTGTTGCCGGTACATTTATACTTTGTGGTGTATTTCTTTTTCTTCACAAGTAAGTTCCCTATTTCTGCTGTATTTATATTAAATTTGTATGTGTTTTAATGAAATGCTCTCTCAGCTTGTCTAGTCTAGTATGTGATTTACTTTGTTCTTTACCTTGGGACAGATTTTGCATTTTTTACTCTTGGTTCAATATTTTGCAGTTTAGGAATTAAACAAAATGTGTAACCAAGCGGTGTAACTTACATTTTGCCATTGTAGAAATACGAAATGGAATGTCCTTTTACTTTGTTTTGTCACTTAAGTGTGAAATGGACTCATTGCAAGATATATGAAGTTATGAACAACTTTTGCATACAAAGAATCAATTAGGAAATATCCAAAAGCCAAAATAGAAAAACATCATTAAACTATTTAGTTGTGTTAACATGAACTTTTGTTGTTAAAATCAATCGTTTTTGTTTATTAAATCAATAGAAAGCTTGATGATATATTGTATTATCGGAATGATTATGATCATTTATGTAGATCACATGTTTCAGTTATGATAGATGAAATTTAGGTGGAAAGGATTTTAGTAGGGTATCAATGTTGTAGGAAATTAAGTAGTATATTTTTAGAACTGCCAGCTTTTGCTTTGTCATCATCATATTCTAGGCTTGCCTTTACTTATGAAATCACCAGTTCCTAGTTGCATTTGTTCTATAGAAGTCATTTTGTCCTATGTTAATGTTGAATTATTCTAAGCTGACACAAGGAAAGAAAATGGGACACCATCTGTGTTTATGATACGTGCTTTGGCCTAGTAAACTTATTGTTGAGCAAAATTGCACAAGAATGAAAAACTTTTAGTGTTTGGTTTCTATCTTGAGATAGAGGAGACAAAGACATTGGGGATAGAAACATGTTTGGAGAAGGGGACAAAGACAAAAAACTTAAACTTGTCCATGTCTGTTAGACACCCTCCAAATGTGGTAACCGCATCTGCTGAGAAAGGAAATGAAATAATCCCTTTTCCTCTCCATTATTCCAGAAGAGGGAAGATTTGGCCAGCTATTAATTAATTAAATTAGGATTTGAATTATTGTTATTAATTAATTATTAGGATTTGAATTATTGAATAAGTTAGAAGAGGATCTATTAGTTAAGATAGAGAGAATATTGTTAGTTGAGAAGAATTAGGAATTTACCCAACCCATGATTCTCTCTCACAAGTGGCTATAAGTGAGACCTTTAGGGGAAGGGTTTAGGCATTCAGGAAATTAGGCTAGAACTAGGAGGACCAAGGGATCCTAAACTCCCAGGACTGTTTCTATTATCATTATCATCAATTATTCAATTCAGTTATTATCTATTGTGTGCTGTTTTGCTCGGTTAATCCCCCTCTGGGATTGCTGGACTGTTAATTAATTCTCTTAAGCATTACCTAAACCAGAACCGCAGATACCAGTTCTTACAATGTCATGAGACATTTTTAAGCTAAAGAGTGACACATGAAACATGTCTCAGGGACGATTGTTTTAACCTAGTTTTGTACCTAAAAAAAAGGATGCAGGAGATGTGTCTCTACTATCCCACTATCTCCATCCCTTCTATCTTCGGACATGAACCAAACAATACCTTATTGTCCCCCCGGTCAGTTAGATATTTTTCATTACATTGTGCATGGGTTGCCTTATCTTTGTGGATGATGCAACACAAACTTGAGAGCAGGGAAAAAAAAAAGCACTTTGAATGATTTGCTAAATTTTGTTTATAGTTGTGAAGATGATCTAATTTATGAAGATACTCATTTTAATTTTCTGTTTCTGTATTACCTGGTGAAGTTCGTTGTTACTATCATCAGTTATGTTGCACTTGTGTAAATAAAAGACTTACTATGTTGCATATTTGCACTAGTGCGGTTGCAGATACGTGTGTTGCAATGGATCAATGGGTTCAAAACCCTACTGCACATACAGCCTTAGATGAAATTCTTCCATGTGTGGATAATGCAACTGCCCAGGAAACCTTGTTACGAACCAGGGATGTGACAAGTCAACTTGTTAAGTTAGTTGACAAAATCATCTTCAATGTCACAAATAGAAATTTCCCTCCTGGTGCAGGACCCTTGTATTACAATCAATCTGGTCCGCTCATGCCTGTTCTCTGCAATCCATTTAACACTGACCACACAACTCGGCAGTGTGCAGGTGGGGAAGTTCCCTTGGACAATGCCACTGAGGTAAGGGACTATTTAAGATTTTGAAACCTAGCCTAACACTTTCTTGCTACGTCCCTTATTTTAACTTTTTGTTTTGGCCTAATACTGTTAATATATTTATTTATATTTTTTTTTCTCTCTGACCTGACTGGCATGTGGGCATTTCTATCCAAATTGCCATATGCTAATATAAAATGAGTGTAGTAACATTCAGATTTTGTTTGAATCCAGGTGTGGAAGAAATATACTTGTGAGGTTTCTTCATCAGGCATTTGTAAGACGCCTGGTCGGATGACCCCTACCATTTATGGCCAAATGGAAGCTGCAGTGAACATCAGCTATGCTTTATACCATTATGGTCCATTCTTGGTTGATTTAGAAGACTGCACTTTTGTCCGGCAAACATTCACAGACATCAGTCACAAGTATTGTCCTGGTCTGCGAAAATATAGTCAGTGGATTTATGTGGGATTAGTTCTGGTATCTGCTGCTGTGATGCTGTCTTTGATCTTTTGGGTCATCTATGCAAGAGAGCGGCGGCATCGTGTTTACACTAAACAGTTCATTGCCAGCTAGGTACAATGTGATTCTGGTGTACATTTGAGTTAGATTGTTTTGAGTTGGGTTTGTTAATTTTATGTGATGTAGAGTTATATTTTACTATTACTAATATTTGAATAGATGTATGGAAAACTATTCTAGGAGCTATTTGACTTCGAGGAAAAAATTATTGGTGTGCAGCTTTGATATTTGTTCTATCGTTATTCTTATGATGCCTATTTGGATGTTTATATGTATTCCTTGTGATATATTTATGGATTATACTCCTTGAGGGTTCTGAATTTTCTGATGCCCTTTTATCTCCCTGTGGCTGCTGAGTGCTAATTTATCATTGACACAGTTTTTAAAATGAATTGTTGCCAAATTGTTTGCGTACTCTTTTACTTTTTTTTTTTTTCGGGTCAGCAATTGTTAAGTACAATTTTGATTTTGATTCAATATTTATGTACTCCTTTTTTTTTTTTTTTTGCTATAGCAAATGTTTATGTACTCGAGCCTAGTTTTGCAAATTTAATGTATGGTCTATGGCAAAGGACCAATTTTGAGATGAATCACTGGCCCGGGTTTTGATGATAAATCAGAGAAAGGGATCCTTTGGCCGGCCGTTCGTGTAACTTTATACGGATCATAAAACCATCTGTTCTCTACAACTGAACTGGTACACTGGGCAGCACCTACTACTATTGACCCAAATTAATACTGTAACCCCAAATTGAAAAAAATTTCCTTCCTACCAATTGAGGAGATGCTCCCCCAAAATTTCCAATATTATAATGAAACACACCTCTTATTCTGTTTATTTAATTTCTTCTGGCCTAGGATGTATATTGATTGAACATATTCAGGACTCGGTTGCGATGTACGTAATTTTTGCAGATGATATTGATGATATTGTCCTAGTGGGGATTGAGAGAAGATGTGTATGTGCATTGAAATGCACCGCTCACCTGAATTTCCTTTCTGTGTGTTGTCAAGTGGAATTTCTCGTTATTAATTGATTAGGTGAGATTTATGCATGACATGAGTATTAACAAAAAATTATTGATGAAAAATCACACATCACAACACATAACAAAAAATTCAATTGAGAGAATTCATTTTTAAATGCTTATTCTTACAAAGAAATAATTATCATAAGGTCACTTGTTAGTTTTCTTTTTTTCCTTTTAAGTATTTTTTAATCTATAGTCTAAATTGGCGGTGAGATAGATGAAGGTGTAAATTATGAGATTAAAGTAGGATAAAATAGAGGAGTATTTCATATGTTATTTGTGATAATTAAAAGGTACCACTAATGATTATATGTAAGAGATGATTTCCCGCAAGTCTATAAAAACAGATATATGCATTGAATGTTAGATGGTAAAAAGTTGGCAAGAAATAAACTTAATGTTTAGAATAGAGTTAGGGTAGTCAATAGCATGCTATATTGCGTTGCATCGCATAATGTGATTGTCAGAGTTTGTTGCATTGAATTTTTCAGTAGCGGTTGTTGTGGCCGCGACTCATCACTTTTCTGGGCAAAAATACGGTGCGGTCATAATGTGATTGTTGCTCCAAAATGACGTGCAACACTCGGGTCACCTTATGATTTCAAGCTAAACCCTAGTTTTTAATTTCTTAAGTTGAAATTCCTTGTATAATAAAAATCCATTCCCAGCCATTCTTCTTAGGATGCAGTGGAAGCGTAGACAATAGAATATGGAAGAGAAAATAGTGTTCTATGGTTCTTTTTTATTTTTTAATTGTGAAAATAGTGCTCTATAAGAGTGAATTACTAAACAGGTAGCAATAGAGTTGAAAGTTACCATACGGAACATGGACAAGAATGAGGCTTATTAGTTTTACTATTTCTATAAAAATTTGGATGGTGAGTGTGAGATCTACTTCGAAGAAAAGCGATACAAGAGTTTATGCATGTACCATGTTGTTTGGACCAAATCTGAATCCAAGCCAAGGACCACATAGGCATTGTTTGGGGTGCATGTCCGTTATCTGTGTTGGAAGATCGATATTGATCCATCTTGTTATAGACTAATGTCAAGAGCTCAAAGAACTAAGCCCACTAATGAGAAGCTGGAGCTCACCTCACTCGCCTGTACTTGTCAGTCTAAGAGGAGAGCTCCAAGTGTTTGCACAAAGAGGAGAGCTCACCTCATTCACCTATACTCATCAGTCCAAGAGGAGAGCTCCAAGTGCTCGAGTGGAAAGGAGGTCACAATACAAGACCAGGGGGAGAACAACCTTCTAGGCATGCTCAAGGTCGTAGGTCTAAGACCCAACACCTAACTTGGCTCAACCCGACCAAGGTAAGAGCAAAATGTCCTCCTCAACGTCCTTAATGGACCACACAACCAACTACGAGTTAAGCAAGCTGAGATAAACCTCCAAGATAAAGGGAAACTACTATTTTAATTTCCCGTGTTCTATTTCATACTAATCGGCCTAGCTTACTTATTTTCACATGACCTCGAGTCATCAGGTATAACTGGGTCTCACTCTCAGAACACTCACAAAAACCCTTGTGCTTACTTGAGCGTCAGAGTGTCTATGCAAGTACACTCCGCCGCCTCTTACTCACACCAAGAACCTTGCGTTGGAGATTCCATCAAGGAGCCTCCTCATCCATATACTGCGTTCAAGTAACTTCTTTCCTCACTATAATTACTTTTGAACATTGGTGCCATCTGTGGGATCTTGATACTCTCTATTGTCAAATTACCCAATTTTTAGGTGCCTGGATGGAAGCGAACAACTCAGTTAAGAACCCTCCCTAAAAACTTCATCCACTAGGAATGCCACAAAATGGGGAGGGGAACCAGCACTGTAACATCCCACTTTTTCCTTAGTAAAGATTTCACAGGATAAATACCAATATAAGCCCTCTGTATGGGTTAAAAATTTAGAAACATGAATTTTTAGGTTAAAAATGTCTGTAGAAATAATTCTGCTCAGTTTCATAAAATTCTGCAAACACTAGAATAAATCCTTTTAGTCATCCGAATGCAATGGTATATCTAAGGTGTCTGTAAAACGTACTCTTACAGAGATAAGTTTACAAATACCTTAGATTAACCCAAATTCCTCACTAGAAAAATTAGTAGATCACAAGGATGTGATCGAAATATTTTTAGGAAACCCGTACGCGAAGTACCTAAACTGATAATGACCAAACCTGATAAAAATTGATCAGTATTTGGCCCTAAAATTGTTGGCCACAAATTCGGCCAAGAGACAACCAATTTGCAAGGCCAAGAATGGCCCATTTTTGGTCAACAAATTCAAACATATGAATCACCATATGAGTCATGTAGTGACTAAGCACCGTGATGTCATGACTTAGGTCATGTAAGGGAAAAATTAGAAATTATCCCAAGGGCATTATTGGAAAGGGAATTTTGTGTCTTGGCCTATAAATAGGCATGAGCTCTTCCAAAAACATGACATAGGAGAAAAAACCTTAGCAAAATTCAGTCCGTTTACACACTCAGTCGTTAACCTATCAAAACACTAACGCAGAAACTTTACTGCACAAAACCTAGACTTAACTTCCCTAACCTTAACATCATAGATTTCTCTTAGCCTTACTAAAGAAATCTTCCATACACATACAATAGGAAGAGCTTGGAGCATCAAAGCAAGCTAGGATTCCGCGCGGACTCTCGGAACCGTTTGCAGCAACTGTACAAGTGGGTAAACCGACCTCGCCACTGTCTATGTGGTTTTATGCTAGATAATGTATGATGATAGGATGTTTTATATGTGACTATGAATGTATATATGTTTTTGAGATTTGTCTGGAAACTGCTTGTATTATCTGTGACTTTGTCAGAATTTAGGTAGACCTATTAGGAGCATAATACGTTTTGAACTGGAACTGTAAGCTAGGAATTTTATCATGAAAAACTAATGTTATTTCTGAAATTTACACGAAAAATTGAGCGGGGATGTTAAGTTTTGTGATTTTTGAGTCCTCGACAAATTTCTCAGCAAAATAGACAGAAATGGCATTTTTGATAAACGAGGGAAAAACGTGAATTTTGAAATTAGGACCAGAAAAATTGGGTTGATTTTTAGGAAGTATGGGTTTAGAACTATCAAAAACCTTAATGCCAAGTCTTGAGCCCTTCGAGTTTTTGAGAACTAAAATTCCAAAGAAAACAGGGTTTTATGGGTGATAAACAACATTTTTGGGAAAAAGAGTAAAACATCCATTTTGTGATTTTGGAGTAAAACCAGAATTTATAAGTATGAAAAATGATCTTAGAGCTATCAAAAACCTGTGGGTAAGGTCTAGGACCTTTCCGGTTTCTGATAATTAAATTCTGACATAAAACGAACGTATTTAGAAAAGCACTATGTCACTTACCTTGTGCAACACCCTAGCTAGCCGCCCATGCTCGAGCCATGTGCAACGCTCACTAGGTTGTTGATTCATTGGTAGGATATTCATAACCTTTAGCCTTTTTGAAAATACGATTTATAACAACATACGGACCATTTTTTTTTTAACATACTATTCATTATATGCGTATCCAAATTATGAGCCGTGCGTGATGGTGAATAACATATATATTACAAACGGTAGAGCGTGAGCTTAGCGGACCAGAGATTCGTGTCCAAAAGATCTAAGATAAACAGATACATGGTCCATTACACTTAATTGCATCCATAATAATAAAGTAGTCAACATACACCCATCTTACATAGATAGATACAAAACAAGTATTCCAAAGTAAAGCAAAGCGGCTATGTGCTTGAGCGGGACCCGCGATCTGTCTGGCTGTCCTGTTTCACGGTTCGGCGGGCGGCACTTCTGGGTACTCCTCGTAGCCCGTAAAATCCTCGGTTGCTCCTGGATCCATAATCGAGTGGGGGTGAGAACTCTGAGTCCTCAGTGGGTCCCTATGGCTACCTATGATTCATTTACTCGAATATCCTCCAGGCCGCTCAGGTGTTTCTAGGTGAAAACATGTATACTAGCATCCTACTAATTATTATCTGGCCTAAGGCCCTGAACGGCTTTATCTAAGATTATCTAGGTGATAGGGGAACTAGTCTTTCTTACTAAGTCTGCGTGCTTGTCAATTCTACAATGCAATTATAATTAAGCTATCAGTCTCGGGTCGTTCCCTTGACTTTCATCATACATAAACATCCATGACTATGCATATATACTCTATCACATATATACTGACATACATACATTATGCAATCATCACATTCATACACATACATACTTCTTTATGCTTCTCGCTACATATTCTTTATACTACATGCTTGGGGGACTTGGGGATCTCTTACGCATACCGGCTCACCCGGGTTAGCGTCCTTCTTCTCCTTTCTTTATTCTTTTAGGTATGACGTCATCCTTCCTTCACTTCTCTTTTTGCTTCGATGAGCAATCTTTACTTTAACTTTACTTTACTTTCTTTGTGCCATTAACCTCTGCGAATCAATCCACCCTTTTGGGATTAATCCGTTAACCAACTCCACCCTTTTGGGACTTGGCAAGGTAACACATTTTCCTTCCTTGTGTCTTTAACCTCTGCGAACTAATCCACCCTTTTGGGATTACTTCGTTAACCAAATCCACCCTTTTGGGATTTGGCAAGGTAACACATTGGCCAATCCACCCTTTTGGGACTGGCGAGGGGCGTGTCAAGTAGACATTGCCAAGAGCTGGGCTTCCTAGCATATAACTACATACGTATTTCCCTAAGTTCCATTATGCTCTTTTTACATTAAGTCATTGACCTCTAGTGTTCTAGGGCTGCCCTAACTCTTAAATGGCATCCCATCCTCATGATGCATGCTTCAATATGTAATAATAGCCTAACCATAGTCATTGGATCCCTTGAAACCATTAAACTCCCAACTCTGCCAGGTTTCATTCGAATGCTTACTGTGGTATTCGAATGAAATCCTTCGGAGTTCTTTCATTCGATTGGAATAGGTTTTCATTCGACTGAAATCCCTCGACATCGCTTCATTCGAATACTAGGGAATTCATTCGATTGAAATTCCTAAAACTCGCCTGCATTCGACTGCAGCGGAATTCATTCGAAGGAAAGCTCAATTAGGGCTCGCATTCGATTGAATTCCTTAAGTATTCGAATGCAGACTACCAAAATCGCCTTCCGAGACTCCAGATCGTAAACTTTCACTGTTCCTAGGGTTCCAAGTAGTACAGTTATGCGTTTCAATTTTCTACCGTTTGCAAAACCCTTTTTACACAATATTCCCCCAAAATACTACTTAACAGTTATACAGTCAAATATACAGATAGGTCACATATACAGTTAAAACTAAACCACATAGACAGTGGGCTTAGGGTTACCCACTTCCTATGTGTGCTCCGATCCGAGATTTACGATGAGGAAACCGTCCTCGTCACGGGAGTATATTTCCTCCTATTTTTCCTAAGCGCGATAACAGCTCTACGATGTGCCGGCGTGTCACTGACAGTGTAAATTTCTAAGTGTTTTTCTCTCTTCTCTGCCGAGGGGTTTAAGCCTTTTATAGGCACCCTTCAGCCTTCTTTCCTCCCTTCCTTCTCTGTTTCTTTCTTTTTCTTTTATTTTAAAATTTTATTTTATAAAATCATAATATTATATTATAATTTCATAACACACCTAATTAGTTATTTTCCCACGCACGCGCAGTCTTCCAAAAATATTTCCATCACGCTCTTACGATCTACCAGCCTTCCCCCAGCCATCCCTAATATGTTATGCTTATCCCAAAAATTAAAATTCGAGTGAAATTCTCGTAAGGAAAAAGGCTGGGATGTTACACCTTGTATGAGAAAAGGATACTTGATGAACAGTATATGACCATATATGTGTTGATGCTTTATGAGATATTAAATGATGGTAGCGTCCAAGGGTGTTAATATATATATTGATGCACTATGAGATATTTGAACTATGTTTATGTTAAGAAAAGAAAGATAAAGTCCCCAAGTATGGACAAAGACAGTATGTTCCTAAGTGTGAACAGTCCGCAAGTGTGGACAAAGACAGTATGTTCCCAAGTGTGAACAAAGTAAGTCTATCCCTAAGCGTAGATAGGTCCCCAAGCATGGACAACATGAGTCAGTTCCCAAGTGTGAACAAAGTAAGTCTATCCCAAAGCATGGATAGGTCCCCAAGTGTGGACTAAGTAAGTCTGTCCCCAAGTGTGGATATGTCCCCAAGCGTGGACGAAACGAGTCTCTCCCCAAGTGTGGACCAAGTAAGCTATTCCTGATATCGCTGGTGCATCTGGATAATGATTTTAGGATGATGATTATAAGATGATGGTTATAAAGGAACCTTATATTCTTTCATGTATATGTGTGTGAAGTATGTTATAATGAGAACTTGTTCCCTAAGAGCTAGGGCAGAGAATAGATGATCTAGATAATGGAAAGACTAGATTCCCTCATTCACCTAGTAAACTGCTCAGGATTAACATGGATATTAATAACTAGTGGGGATGTAGTATAACTGTGACACCTAGAAACCCCTTGAGAGGCGAAATCATAATTGAGAGTGAAATGATTTACGATGACTAAGGTTTCCCACTGAGAACGCAGAGTTCTCACCCTTGCTCCTTTATGGTTCTAGACAAGCACGCCAAGGACGTCAGAAAGGTGTAAGCAGTACAGGATGATTGAAGGTCGTGGCGTCAACAGATTTCACAAAAGCCGAAGGACGATGGCTTATGTTTTGTATTTTGTTATTAGCTTAAGGGATTAGACACTCCCTTAGCTCTTATGTGAACTAGCTGTATTATGTATTACTAATCGAATGTGTATTCATATTCTGGACCATGTGATTGTATATATATATATATATATCTTGAGATGTTGGTATGATTATCCAAGGAATTATGTATCGCCTAAGTCTATTGGGATTCTATGATTTGTATATTTATATGACATCTTGAACATGCACGACTCATAGTTTATGAATTAGTAAAGAAAAGGAAGAAGTTTCAAAATGGTCCATATTTTTAAGTATGAGATAATTGTGAACCTTAAAAGTAGGGGCTAAAAGTAACCCCAACCAAAGCAGATAACAACCTAGTAAGCATTGCTTATGACTATAGCATAAACAGTTAGCTAGGGTGTTACAAGCACCACCAACTCCATGAAGTTGATCTTCAGGATAGACATATTGTGTCTGAGATCTTCGGGATAGAGATATTGTGTCTGAGTTAAGGGACAACCATGCGGACTCTTGAGAGCTTAATTGTACCCATGTCCCTTCCCAGGTAGTCATCTTAGACTCTCAAAATGAGGCAGACCCCTAGGCCATTATTCTCAGGCTTTAGGACCTCGTTGATCAACAAGAGCAGCATCTAAAAGCCCTCAAGGAAAATGGCAAGCCAAGTGTAACTACAGATAGCAACCTAAGAGGTGGTGAATTAGGTTTCACTCGATTTTTATCGATTTTGGTTCTTTTGTGAAAGGGAATGAATAAGAACCCTACTTCTTAGATTATGACCAATGATCAACAATAATCAGAATGATTAAGATTGATGATGCAGTGAAAATGTAAATTGTTGAATGTAAAGAGTGTAGGATGGAGAAAATCACACCAGATATTTATCTTGGTTCACCTTCAACCACCGAAAGCTACGTCCAGTTCCCTGTTCTGATTCAAGGATTTTTCCACTATGTAAACTGTGTTGTGCACAACCTCACAACCAAGACACTTACACAGACAACTTTAAGAGAACACAACCGTTCCACTGGTTATACAATGCCCTCACTGAACACTACGGTGATAATCAGAAACACACCGAACTCTACGGTGTTTACAACCACAATTAACAAATTGAAGAAGAATTGTACAATGGCTTTTTACTCAATCCTAAACTCAGGGATGGATAATCTTGAATAGAGAGCACTTTCAGATATAACAGTTAAGGCTCAAAGGATTTCTGAGTTTTTGGATTGAAAAGAACTTTGAAAATGATCAGAACTTTGTAATTGATGATAAAAATTTGGAGTTCTGGAGTTGTGTCTTGTTCTGCACGAGTTTCAACCTTATATAGGCAGAGGTGCCTATTCATGAACCATTGTATGGCTTACAGATGCCAAACAACACACTGTTTCATGAAAAAAAAAAATCAGTTCGAGCATGTAATCGATTACCACATGTAATCGATTAACCAAGTGTGGTAATCGATTACACACATAAACTTTGCCAATTTTCAAATTATGTGAGGTGGTAATCGATTACTACAAGTGTGTAATCGATTACAACAACAAATGCCAAATTTGAAAATTTATAAGGTGGTAATCGATTAACTTGGGTTGGTAATCGATTACACTCATGGAAAATGACATATTTTCAAATTCTTTGAGTTGGTAATCGATTACAGCAAGTGGGCAATCGATTACGCATGCTGAAAATGTTTTCCAAGTGTTGCAAACCCTAGAGAAGTGTTGCTAAATGTTTTAGGGTTTTAGAAAACATGTTAGACTTGTTAGAATGTTAACCTTATGAGCCAATAACCATGATATCAACAACAAGTGCTAACTATTAAACTCTAAGGTAAAAATACTTGAACCTTCAATATGTTGAACGGTTGAGCTTTGCGATTCTTCGATCGTGTCTTTGTCTTTTTCTGCTTTTTGGTGATGTTTGTTGTCGTCATCAAAACCTAACCATCAAGGTCAGAGAGAGAGAGAGTCTTCTTCACATTCTCCCCCTTTTTGATGATGACAAAACCATCTTGAAAGTTGAAGATCGTTGACTGTAATGCTCCTCTGTATTTCAGGCAATCTGGCCTGCCTTGGATTCTTTTGATTTCTCCCCCTGTGTAAAACAGAACCAAGCAATACCAAACAAACTTTCTCCCCCTTTTTGACATCATCAAAAAGAAGAAAAAAGACAATAGAAGCAGACATCCAAAACACTATGTGCAGGGAACAATGAAAATTATAATACTTGTCATTTTAAACAAGTAAACATAGCATAGAACATTTATAGTAATAGTCAGATTATAAAGTAAAAACATAATCTAGAACTATGAGTTGACAAACCATAACACCTAAACTATTACAAGGTAAAAACAACGAACATAAGATGTCAGACAAACGTATTACAAGGTAAAAACAAAGTAGAAACAACAATCAGATGTCAGCATCACTAGAGAAGTCAAGATCATCAAGGTTAATGGTAGGGGTGCCAACTCTTCCATCCGCTTGTATAGACGTTCGATGTCGCTTTTGACGTCAGTTTGCAACATATCGATGTGACCATCAAGATGATCAAATCGAGCGATATTTGCTACCTGCATTTGGTCAAGACGATCAAGGATCATCTGAAAGGATCAGTCAGAGCTGGAAGAGGACTGGGGAACGTCAGGGTCAACAGACGGGCCAGAGGTGGCTGAGGATGGAATAGGTGGAGTGACGTCTCGAGTGTCGGCCTTATGCTTGAAAACTCCATCCACATCCTGATAGATACCCAACTTGGCCAGAATATCAATATCAATTTTCTGAGTCTTCACATCTACCGTCTGAGTCAATTAACCAGAGACAGATACACCAAAGTTTTGAAATATCTGAGATATAGCAGGTGCATATGGAAAAGTCCTAGCACGACTACATTGCTGTAGCATGTGCTGTTGCACCAGATATGTCCCGTTAATCTTTTCTTTGGTCTTCAGCCCATACAGGATTTGCAATTCCAGATCACTTATTTGTGCATGGTTTGAAATTTGAGGTAACAGAACATAACTCAGGAAATAATGAAGCAATCTGTCGCAAACCTTAAGGGGACCAACTAGAAGAATATCTTGAGTGCGGGCAGATTTTAATCTCTGACGCTTCTCTTCGAGTTGTGCCTCAAAAAACTGACACAAGCTTTGATAGAATGTCTTTTTGTTGAAATTTGACCAGGGACACAGAATCTCTGCACTTAGCTTTCACCCCTCATAGGGTATCCGTAGAAGTTCCCTAGGTCCTCCAGAGTCATGATAATGTCAACACCCTTGACTTGAGACACCAACTTGCCATCAATATACTTGAGATTGCAGTAGAAAACCTTGACCAGTTCAGGATAGTAGGGACCATGGAGGGATACAAAATCCTCTAGTCCTTGAAACTCAAACAGAGATGGAAAATCTAAACCAGCAGAAGAGAAAATGTTCAGAATACCATATTTTGGGGGAAGGATGGGCCTCTCCAGAAAATGTAAAAATCGCTTCTTCTGCTCCTCAGATCGCAGGAGTTGAGAGATATCAAGGGGATTTAAGACAAAACCAACATTTTTGGTGCGAGCCCTCTTTGATTCAGAAGCAGCCATGGATGAGCAGAAGGAATGGGGTTCTGTTTTGAGTGTGGAAAAGAGAGAAATGAGTTTTTCTAGAGTGATAGATGTAACATCCCGATTTTTTTTAGAAAAATAATCATAAACATAAATATCAAACTAATTTTCTAATCATGATTAGAAAATAAAGATGGGAAATTATAAGGTAAAATATCATTAGGAAATAAAACGTGTCGCTGTAGGAAGTTCGGTAGACAACCGACCAGCCACTATTCACCGGTGAAATTTTTTGACGCACAAAAGGTGTCCGTGAAAATAATCCCCCGGAGAAAAATTCACAAACACCTTTAAATATTAATACCCTTAGGTAGAGGGGAATTAGGGGATCGTGATGGTGTAAACGGAATATTTTTTGGACGACCGTGCGCGACGCACCGACACTGCGAGCGATAAAACGCAAGCGAACCGGAGCCGGGAAAGAGGAAAAACCTCGGCAGCTGGAACTGAAGACCTGCACGGTTTGGAGCTGGGATTTTATCCAAAGATAATCCCTTAAATGGTGCTTCCAAACTCACCATCACATTACTTGTCTTACACACAAAAACCAAACCCCATCACTAGCCATACCTATGCCATGCTTTCTACTATTCATCCAATTTATTTAATTAATTTCCCTCACCCTCAGCTTCCCCAAAAACCGAGACTTCTTCCCAATCTTTAAGTAAAATCTCATTTCTCTCATCCTCCACCGAAAACACGTTTTCATTCTCCCTCCAAAGCTCTAAGAACACCACCCTCCTTGTCACAAATTTACCCCCCCCCATTTTCCTCTCCTCAAAACCGTGAGCTACTCACAGTTTCTCTGAAGTTTCTCTGGGGAAGAGTGGCCAAAAGCTTGGAAGGTACCAAGGCTTCCACGGAGTTCATTTCAAGTCTCCCTCACCACTACAAGGTTTCTCTACTAGGTGGGTAACTCGAGTTCCTCACCTCTTCAATGGTGGATGTTTGACTATGTGATTATGTGTGGGTAACTTTAGTTTGCTCACCTCTTTTGTGGTTGTTTCCTGTTATGTGTTCATGTGTGTGTATGTTCTTGGGATTCTATATATGTTAGAACCTATGCTAGGATTTAGGGAGATGATTCTGAAGGGTCCTGTGACCTGGATTAGATAGGCTTTGATATTTAGAATATGTGTGAAAACCTCAAGGAGTAACCATGAGTAAAGGGGAGGAGGAAGGAAAGAAACCAAGGGATTCGGTTGTCAGTTTCGCCCAGTGACCGGTGCTGAGTCGTTCCATGGAGATAGACCGAGAGTAGCCTAGAGAGTTGTTGAGCAGCGCCTGGGATGGTGCTGAGTGGGAGTTTTCCGCGGAGATGGACTGAGAGCAGCCTAGAGAGTTATTGAGCAGCGCTTGGGATGGTGTTGAGTCATTCCGCAGAGATAGACCGAGAGTAGCCTAGAGAGTTATTGAGCAGCGCCTGGTATGGTGCTGAGTGGGAGTTGTTCCGCGGAGATAGACCGAGAGTAACCTAAAGAGTTGTTGAGCAGCGCCTGGTATGGTGCTGAGTCATTCCGCGGAGATAGACTGAGAGTAGCCTAGAGAGTTTTTGAGCAGCGCCTGGGATGGTGCTGAGTGGGAGTTGTTCCGCGGAGATAGACTGAGAGCAGCCTAGAGAGTTGTTGAGCAGCGCCTAGGATAGTACTGAGTTGTTCCGCGGAGATAGAATGAGAGTAGTCTAGAGAGTTGTTGAGCGGCACCTGGGATGGTGATGAGTGTTTCCGCGTAGAGGGACTGAGAGCAGTCTAAAAAGTTGTTGAGCGGCATCTGGGATGGTGCTAAGTGGTTCCGCGGATAGTGATTGAGAGGGGTCTGGAAAGTTGTTGATCGGGCACCGGGAGAGTTTCTGAGTGGGTTCTGCGAAGGTTCCCTGGAGTTTCTGAGTGGTTCCCTGGAGAGCGCCTGAGTGGGTTCCGCGGAGGTATAATGTAGTTGCTGAGCCTGCGGAGAGTGACCAAAGTGTTCATGGAAGCTATTTTGAAGCCCATAGTCTAGCACTCGATGCTGTAATTGTAATTTGTGAATGAAATATGTGAAGTATGTGCATTCCATGCATTTTATGATAAGGGAAGTTAAATAATTAGGAGTAACTATGAGATAAGTAAAAATTATCAAATGAACAATAAGAAACAAGTCATGACATGCTGGAAGTACTGAAAAGAAGTGAAATTCTGAAATGCTGCTGAAAATTCTGAGGTCGTGATCACGAGAGCCAAATAATGATCCCACTTCAGGAGGTCAGAGGGACATCCTGAAGGCGGAAGCCCGCCACAGGTGGTGTCGATATGGCATCCCTGCAAGGTGTGCGGTTATCACGCCTAGCACGGTCGAAAGAGGGCAATGCTAGGTGGGGGTACAATAGCCGCCCACTGCCGAGGGGTCAAAGAGGACACGCGGCAGGTGGAAGCCCACTGTAGGAAGGTCGAAAGAGGGCCTAAACTGGGGGTGCGAGGTTATTCCGTCATACCAGGGTCGAAAGAGGACAATGCTATGGTGGGAATAACAGATATTCCAAAAGCATGTTCATTCTGCTGTGCATTATTGTATGTAACTGTTATTCTGTAATTTACCGTCAAGAGAACGCTTGAGATGGCTATGTAAACGTAATGTTATAATAAGCACGAGAACGTAGTAAACAAGAGTAGTTCCCCTATCACCTAGTAATGTAGATAAAGCCGTTCAGAACTTAGGCCAGATAATAATCAGTAGGATGTTAGTATATTTGCACACTTAGAAATCTCTGAGCGGCCTGAAGTCTGACCTAATATGACACGGGATCCACAGGAGCTATGTTATTTCCACTGAGAACCTACCGTTCTCACTCCCACTACCTTATGACTTCAGGGACATATGACGACTCATACTACGAGGACGCTGATGAGCAGACCGAGGAGCCATGAGCGGTTGTGTCAGGATGGTTGCCCAGAGATGGCTGGACACTGGGATTTTTGATCAAGGGCCTGCTGTGTAGTGTTCCAGTAGCCCTTGCATTCTGATATTTTGTATTTTGGATTATGTATATGCTACTTTTGGATTATGTATATGATATTTGTACTTGCTTATTATAATTTTAATTACAGGATCTTTTGATGGACCAAAAGTATGTGTATGTTATGCCTTATCATTATATTGTTATCCGCTAAGCCCAAGGGCTTTACCGCTTGTTATACTTGTTCTTTCCGACGCATGGCTCTATTTTTGTAATTAATCAATGCAAATGAAAAGTTTAAAATCGGTCCCTATTTTCTTAATCAACTATTTGCGAAATTAATTAGGGACTAAGGTATTCCCACCAGGTAGTAAACAACCTAGTGAGCTGGCGTACGACTTAAGCGTATGCAGCTAGCTAGGGCATTTCATTTGGTATCAGAGCAGTTTGGTCCAACAGAGCCTGAGGACTGAGCTGCACTATGCTTTCGAGCATGATTACGGTGTATGTTCCAGCAAAGTGGTATGTGCTAAGTTCCTCTGTGCTTGCCTTTCTTGAGACTGATCAACTCGGAATTGTGCAGGTCCTACATATTAGGCATGCCGCCCTGCAGGGATAATACACAGCGCACTCCGGAACCTGTAGATCTTGCGGAGGTTCTTAGGCAGGTGGCTGCGGCTACCCAGGCCCAGGCCCAGGCTACCGCACAGATGGCAGCCTCTAATGCCCAACGCAATGCCCCTCAGACGGCTCAAAAGATCGAGGCCCTAAGGTATAGAGATTTCAACCGGGCTAACCCACCGGTGTTTGAAGGGTTAATGGATCCTGACCTAGTCCACAGCTGGATCCGCAAGCTGGAGCAGATCTTTGAGGATATTCCGTGCACCGATCCTCAGAAGATCAAGTTCGCTTCGAGGAAATTAGAAGGAGCAGTAGGGAAATGGTGGGATATGACCAGGCCCTAGTTTGAACAGGAAGAGTATCAAGCTACTTGGGATCAGTTCAAGTTGGCCTTTATGGACAAGTATTTTCCACAGGAGATGCAAGACAAAAAGGAGGCTGAGTTCTTATAGCTGAAGCAGGGAAATATGACGGTCGCAAAGTACACTGCTACCTTTGAGAAGCTCTGCCAGTATTCTCAGATATACCGGATCCACCCTAATGAAGGTTGGAAATGTGGGAAGTATCAGCGCGGATTGAAGCCTGAGTTGAGGGTTTTTCTGAACGTCTCTGGCATACGAGACTATGCCACTCTTGTCAACACTTGTCTGGCCCAGGAAGAAGCCAATGGAGATTTGGCTCAAGTGTGCAGCGAGATGTTTAAGAGAAGGTTTGATGAAGCAGGCGGTTCCCAAACAGATCAGAGGAAGAGGGGACCCTTTCAGACACCAGTTGCAAGAAGAGGCAGAGGTCAGTATCTGCTGAGGCCACAGCAGATAATGGGGAGAGCCTCGAATCAACCCCGACCAGGACCAATGCGGGCAGGGACCCCAGCAGTGAGACCTTCACTATCAGGTACTCCGGGTCGTAGCACACCGGACACTCAGCTAAGAGCCGAGTCTCGCCCACTCTGTCCAAAATGCGGCAGAGGACATTTTGGAGAGTACCTAGCAGGCCAAGGGGTTTGCTTCAGGTGCGGAAAGGCAGGTCATTTTGTGAAGGACTGCCCAGTAGCTCCACCGTCCGCCCAGCGTCAGGGGCGAGTGTTCACCATGGCAGCCGAAGAAGCTCAGGACGGAGACGGTCTCATTTTGGGTAAGTGCACCTTTAACGGAAAAACCTTGATTGTATTGTATGATTCTGGAGCGTCACACTCCTTTATATCCTACGATAGTGTGAAGGAGCTGAATTTATCTCCTACGACACTGCCATAAAAGCTTGCTATATCCACACCCACTGCACCGCCGGTTAAGACTTGTCAAGTATGTCTACGGTGTCCTTTTCAGCTACAGGAAAGAAAGTTCGTAGCTGACTTAATCTGTCTCCCCCTAGTAGGACTGGATGTGATACTAGGGATGGATTGGTTGAATGCCAATAAGGTGGTTCTTGAATGTGCCAGGAAGCTGATCACTTTTCCCCCTACGACTGTCAGCCCAGTAGCGTCAGAGGAGGAGTTGCCGACTCTCTACTGTTGTCAGCTAAGAGATCAAGGGTATGTCTTCTTTGCATCGTCAGAAGTGGAAGTTGCCAGACTGAAAGTCGGGGATATTCCTGTGGTTCAGGACTATTAAGATGTTTTCCCCGATGACATTCCAGAGTTTCCGCCGGAACGGGAGGTAGAGTTTTCGATTGATCTGGTGCCAGGCGCTGGACCCATTTCCATTGTGCCATATCGCATGTCCCCACTAGAACTGCAGGAGTTGAAAAAGCAGTTGGAGGAGTTATTGAGGAAGCAATTCATTCGACCCAGTGCATCACCATGGGGTGCACCAGTGCTATTTGTCAAGAAGAAGGACGGCACCATGAGAATGTGTGTCGATTACAGGCAGCTGAACAAGGTGACAATCAAGAACAAGTACCCGCTGCCCAGAATCGATGATCTTCTGGATCAGTTGAAAGATGCAAAGGTCTTCTCAAGGATTGACTTACGGTCTGGTTACCACCAGATTAGAGTACGGGACGAGGATATAGCTAAGACGGCGTTCCGATCCCGTTATGGCCATTACGAGTTCACGGTAATGTCCTTCGGGTTGACGAATGCTCCCGCAATCTTTATGGATTACATGCATAGGATCTTCCGCGAGTACCTGGACGACTGTGTCATTGTCTTCATTGATGACATTCTAGTGTACTCGAAGAGTGAAGAGGAGCACACTAGACATCTGCAGATTGTCTTGGAGATTTTAAGGGGTAAGAAGTTGTATGCCAAGCTCTCTAATTGTGAGTTTTGGGCCAGGAAGGTGCAGTTTCTAGGCCATGTGATCTCAGACCAGGGGGTTGCAGTAGACCCTAGCAAGGTTGAAGCAGTGAGAACGTGGGAGAGGCCCACTTCAGTCACAGAGTTACGGAGCTTTTTGGGATTTGCTGGATATTATCGGAGGTTTATTCCGGGATTCTCGCAGATCGCCTTGTCGTTGACGAAGCTGACTAGAAAGGGAGTGAAGATGATTTGGTCTGCCGAATGTGAGAGAAGTCTCTGCGAGCTGAAGAAGAGGTTGACCACTGCTCCGGTGCTAGTGTTGCCTGATTCCCAAGAACCTTTTGAGGTGTACTGTGATACGTCAGGTGCTGGACTTGGATGTGTACTGATGCAACGACGCCAGGTGATAGCCTATGCCTCTAGACAGCTGAAGCAGCATGAGGTAAACTACCCTACGCATGATCTAGAGTTGGCGGTGGTAGTTTTTGCCTTGAAGATTTGGAGGCATTATTTGTATGGAGTTCGGTTTGAGGTATACTAGGATCACAAGAGTCTAAAATACCTTTTTGACCAGAAGGAACTGAATATGCGCCAAAGGAGGTGGACTGAATTTCTTAAGGATTATGATTTCGGTCTTAACTATCACCCTGGGAAGGCCAATGTAGTGGCTGATGCTTTGAATTGGAGGTCATTGCAGATGGCTCAGATGATGGTGCAGGAAGCGAAGTTGATAGAGGAGTTTCGCGACCTCAACCTGACTGTTGCACGCCAACATAACCGTTTGACGTTGTATCCCCTACAAGTCAGCAGTGATTTCAAGCACAGAATCATAGAGGCTCAGAAGAACTGTTAGGAAGACACCTGGTGTAAGTTTTGCAAGGCTGTTGAAGAGGGCAAAATCAAGGAAGTGACGACAGACGACGACGGAATATTGCGATTCAACGGTCGCATTTGCGTGCCCAAGGAAGGCAACTTAAGGGAAGACATCCTGAAGGAAGCACACAAGAGTCATTTCACGATGCACCCCGGCACCACCAAAATGTACCATGATCTCAAGGGGATGTTTTGGTGGCCAGGATTGAAGAGGGATGTCGAGGACTGGGTACAGAAGTGCTTGGTTTGTCAGAAAGTAAAAATCGAACACCAGAAACTGCCAGGGTTGCTGAATCCTCCAGAGATTCTGGAATGGAAATGGGAGGCTATAGCGATGGATTTTGTCTCAGGGTTACCACGTACTCGGACAGGAGTAGATGCCGTCTGGGTAATTGTGGACAGACTGACTAAGTCTGCTCACTTTATTCCGATCAAGATGACTTACCCGCTGGAGAAACTGGTACAGTTGTATGTCAAGGAGGTGGTAAGGTTGCACGGAGTACCATCTTCTATCATTTCAGACAGAGACCCCAGGTTTACTTCCAGATTCTGGACTGCTGTTCAGAAGGCATATGGGTCTCAGTTACACTTAAGTTTTGCGTATCACCCTCAAACGGATGGTCAGTCCGAGCGCACTATTCAGACTTTGGAAGATATGCTAAGAGCTTGTGCGCTGGATACGCCGGGAAATTGGGAGGAAATACTGTCGTTCGTGGAGTTTGCCTATAATAACAGCTATCAAGCTAGCATTGGTATGGCTCCGTTCGAAGCGCTATATGGGAGGAAGTGCCAGTCGCCGTTATGCTGGAATGATAGTAGACAGTATCGCGGACTCGACCCTGAGGAAACCCGAGAGACAGAAGAGTTGATAAAGCTGCTGCGAAAGAGAGTGTTCACGGCGCAAAGCCGACAGAAGAGCTATGCAGATAACCGGAGGAGACCGCTTGAGTTCCAAGAGGGAGATCATGTCTTCCTAAAGGTTACTCCGGCGACAGGTATTGGAAGGTCTCTAAAGATCCAGAAACTACATCCCCGATTTATTGGACCTTTCCAGATCCTGGAACGCATTGGACTAGTAGCATACCGGATAGCTCTTCCGCCAAGTTTGGCCAACATTCACAACGTCTTTCATGTCTCCCAGTTACGCAAGTACTATGCGTCTCCCGACCATGTGCTACAGCCAAAGCAGATACAGCTGAGAGAAGATTTATCTTTACCGCTCACGCCTCAGCGAATCATTGATCACAAGACGCGCCAGACGAGAAACAAGGAGATCCCTATGGTACGAGTGGTATGGGCAAACAGGGAGTTAGAAGAGCAGACATGGAAGCTGGAAGCCGACATGAAGAAAGGCTATCCGGAGTTGTTTGAAAGGCACGGAACTATCCTTATCTTTAAATTTCGAGGACGAATTTTTTCTAAGGGGGGTGGAATGTAACATCCCGATTTTTTTTAGAAAAATAATCATAAACATAAATATCAAACTAATTTTCTAATCATGATTAGAAAATAAAGATGGGAAATTATTAGGTAAAATATCATTAGGAAATAAAATGTATCGCTATAGGAAGTTTGGTAGACAACCGACCAGCCGCTATTCACCGATGAAATTTTCTGATGCACAAAAGGTGTCCGCGAAAATAATCCCCTGGAGAAAAATTCACAAACACCTTTAAATATTAATACCCTTAGGTAGAGGGGAATTAGAGGATCGCGACGGTGTAAACGGAATATTTTTCGGATGACCGTGCGCGACGCACTGACACTGCGAGCGATAAAACGCGAGCGAACCGGAGCCGGGAAAGAGGAAAAACCTCGGCAGCTGGAACTGAAGAGCTGCACGGTTTGGAGCTGGGATTTTATCCAAAGATAATCCCTTAAATGGTGCTTCCAAACTCACCATCACATTACTTGTCTTACACACAAAAACCAAACCCCATCACTAGCCATACCTATGCCATGCTTTCTACTATTCATCCAATTTATTTAATTAATTTCCCTCACCCTCAGCTTCCCCAAAAATTGAGACTTCTTCCCAATCTTTAAGCAAAATCTCATTTATCTCATCCTCCACCGAAAACACGTTTTCATTCTCCCTCCAAAGCTCTAAGAACACCGCCCTCCTTGTCACAATTTCCCCCCCATTTTCCTCTCCTCAAAACCGTGAGCTACTCACAGTTTCTCTCAAGTTTCTCTGGGGAAGAGTGGCCAAAAGCTTGGAAGGCACCAAGGCTTCCACGGAGTTCATTTCAAGTCTCCCTCACCACCACAAGGTTTCTCTACCAGCTGGGTAACTCGAGTTCCTCACCTCTTCAATGGTGGATGTTTGACTATGTGATTATGTGTGGGTAACTTTAGTTTGCTCACCTCTTTGGTGGTTGTTTCCTGTTATGTGTTCATGTGTGTGTATGTTCTTAGGTTTCTATATATGTTAGAACCTATGCTAGGATTTAGGGAGATGATTCTGAAGGGTCCTATGACCTAGATTAGATAGGCTTTGATAGTTAGAATATGTGTGAAAACCTCAAGGAGTAACCATGAGTAAAGGGGAGGAGGAAGGAAAGAAACCAAGGGATTCGGTTGTCAGTTTCGCCCAGTGACCGGTGCTGAGTCGTTCCGCGGTGATAGACCGAGAGTAGCCTAGAGAGTTGTTGAGCAGCGCCTGGGATGGTGCTGAGTGGGAGTTGTTCCGCAGAGATGGACCGAGAGTAGCCTAGAGAGTTGTTGAGCAGCGCCTGGGATGGTGCTGAGTGGGAGTTGTTCCGCGGAGATAGACCGAGAGCAGCCTAGAGAGTTATTGAGCAGCGCCTGGTATAGTGCTGAGTTGTTTCACAGAGATAGACCGAGAGTAGCCTAGAGAGTTGTTGAGCAGCGCCTGGGATGGTGTTGAGTGGGAGTTGTTCCGCGGAGATAGAATGAGAGTAGTCTAGAGAGTTGTTGAGCGGCACCTGGGATGGTGATGAGTGTTTCCGCGTAGAGGGACTGAGAGCAGTCTAAAAAGTTGTTGAGCGGCACCTGGGATGGTGCTAAGTGGTTCCGTGGATAGTGACTGAGAGGGGTCTGGAAAGTTGTTGATCGGGCACCGGGAGAGTTTCTGAGTGGGTTCCGCGGAGGTTCCCTGGAGTTGCTGAGTGGTTCCCTGGAGAGCGCCTGAGTGGGTTCCGCGGAGGTATAATGTAGTTGCTGAGCCTGCAGAGAGTGACCGAAGTGTTCATGGAAGCTATTTTGAAGCCCATAGTCTAGCACTCAATGCTGTAATTGTAATTTGTGAATGAAATATGTGAAGTATGTGCATTCTATGCATTTTATGATAAGGGAACTTAAATAATTAGGAGTAACTATGAGATAAGTAAAGATTATGAAATGAACAATAAGAAACAAGTCATGACAGGCTGGAAGTACTGAAAAGAAGTGAAATTCTGAAACGCTGCTGAAAATTCTGAGGCTGTGATCACGAGAGCCAAATAACGATCCCACTTCAGGAGGTCAGAGGGACATCCTGAGGGTGGAAGCCCGCCACAGGTGGTGTCGATATGGCATCCCTGCAAGGTGTGCGGTTATCACGCCTAGCACGGTCGAAAGAGGGCAATGCTAGGTGGGGGTACAATAGCTGCCCACTGCCGAGGGGTCAAAGAGGACACGCGACAGGTGGAATCCCACCGCAGGAAGGTCGAAAGAGGGCCTACACTGGGGGTGCGAGGTTATTCCATCATAGCAGGGTCGAAAGAGGGCAATGCTATGGTGGGAATAATAGATATTCCAAAAGCATGTTCATTCTGCTGTGCATTATTGTATACAACTGTTATTCTGTAATTTACCGTCAAGAGAACGCTTGAGATGGCTATGTATGTAAACGTAATGTTAATAAGCACGAGAACGTAGTAAACAAGAGTAGTTCCCCTATCACCTAGTAATGTAGATAAAGCCGTTCAGAACTTACGCCAGATAATAATCAGTAGGATGTTAGTATATTTACACACTTAGAAATCTCTGAGCGGCCTGAAGTCCGACCTAATATGACACGGGATCCACAGGAGCTAAAGTTATTTCCACTGAGAACCTACCGTTCTCACTCCCACTGCCTTATGACTTCAGGGACATATGACGACTCATACTACGAGGACGCTGATGAGCAGACCGAGGAGCCATGAGCAGTTGTGTCAGGATGGTTGCCCAGAGATGGCTAGACACTGGGATTTTTGATCAAGGGCCTGCTGTGTAGTGTTCCAGTAGCCCTTGCATTCTGATATTTTGTATTTTGGATTATGTATATGCTACTTTTGGATTATGTATATGATATTTGTACTTGCTTATTATAATTATAATTACAGGATCTTTTGATGGACCAAATGTATGTGTATGTTATGCCTTATGATTATATTGTTATCCGCTAAGCCCAAGGGCTTTACCGCTTGTTATACTTGTTCTTTCCGATGCATGGCTCTATTTTTGTAATTAATCAATGCAAATGAAAAGTTTAAAATCGGCCCCTATTTTCTTAATCAACTATTTGCGAAATTAACTAGGGACTAAGGTATTCCCACCAGGTAGTAAACAACCTAGTGAGCTGGCATACGACTTAAGCGTATGCAGCTAGCTAGGGTGTGTCAATGGAGGCAAGAACAATGCAACGGATAGAGTAAACACACACCCACTAGCAAGAATCACAAGGAGTTTGTGAAAGATTTTGAAGACAAATGAAGAACAAAGGAAGAAGAAAGATTCAGTGGAGAAGAAGAAATGAAGTAATCGATTAGCACATTTGCAAAAATGAGCCAGGAAATATATATACAAAGCCTGTAATCGATTACACAACTAACATAATCGATTACCAAGTCTGAAATTTTAAACATGTAATCAATTACTCATGCTTTGTAATCGATTACTTTAGAGAATTTAGGGGGGTAATCGATTACCACGGGTTTGTAATCGTTTACCAAGCCTTGCAATCAATTACTGGCTTAAGTAATCGATTACCACATGCAGTTTTGTAACTATTTATACATTTTGTCTGCTTGTAATCGATTACTACCCTTGTGTAATTGATTACTTACACCAAAATTCGAAAAAATATTTAAAATTTAAAGCTTTGAATACATATGAGCATTATGTGCAATGCAAACTCTTCAGAAAAACACACAAATGTCAAGCTATACAATTAATCAGAGACAAATAAGCAGACAATCAGTCATAGAAAGTTTAATATATATCTGTCTCATCTAAGATACCTAATTCTCGTCTACTTTTATAAAATGGTTCTTTAGCCAAGGGTTTAGTTAAAATGTCGGCAAGCTGATCATGTGTGGCTACAAAATCTAGTTCTACTTCCTTTTTCAAAACATGACCTCTGAGAAAGTGATGTCTAATGTCTATGCGTTTCGTTCGAGAATGCATCACAGGATTCTTGGTTAAATTGATAGCACTTGTTGAAACACCCTAGCTAACTGCATACGCTTAAGTCGTACGCAAAGCTCACTAGGTTATTTACTACCTGGTGGGAATACTCATAGTCCATTATTACTTTTCGAACATACGAGTTTAGGAAAAATAGGGACCGATTTTAAACTTTTCATTTTAATAGATTATTTCATAAGATAGGAGCCATGCGTCTGACAGAACAATTATAACAAGCGGTAGAGCCCTTGGGCTTAGCGGATAACGGTCTGATAATAGCAAAACATGATATACACATCTATTTGGTCCATCACACAGTCATATAATTATTACAATAAGTAATGTACAAGCAACATGTTCCATATATACAATACATATCATCAAAATATTAGGGCTAACTGTAGAGCCCCTCAGTCTGCCCCTAACAAAATACTAGTTTCAGCTGGCTCTGGCGTCTGTGTCTAGTCCTGATCGCCTCACGGCTCCTCGGCCGGTTCGACCTCATCCTCATAGTACAAGTCATCATATGTCCCTGAAGTCAATAAGGTAGTGGGGGGTGAGAACTGAAACGCCCCTAGCCGATTCCGTACGCTCGAGCCGTACATAATACCGCTAGGTTGTTTACCTCCTGGTCTTTTGCCTTAGTTTTTCAAAAATACTAGCTTTAATAAAATAGGGACCCAATTCCTCTTCCTCTTTTTTTTTTTAATCATACAGTTTACAACATAAGATACGTGCGTGCAACAGAGTGATATAACAAACGGTATCTCTAGTAAGTCAAAATTTAAGTTAGTGGATACATAGATTACACACATAAGGGGTCCTCTATAGAGACAAATACATTCCATATACTAGTTATATTACATAACTCATACACATGTTCCCCAACTACATTTATTCTCCTTATGATATCGACTACACAGCCATCTAAGTCTTCTGGTGCACATCATCCTCAGGTTCCACAGCATCTGCATAGTAAGACTCATCTTCCATCCCTGGAGCCATACACGAGTGGGGATAAGAACGACTGCGTTCTTAGTGGAAACTCCACGTGGCTACTATAGTTCAATTACTCGGGCATTCTCCAGCCACTCAGGAAAACCTCTACGTTTCATGCAATACTAAATCCTACAAGTTATTATCTTGTACCTACACCCTGAGCAGCGTTATCTATTTTACGAGGTGACTGGGTGTCTAGTCTTGTCATTACCTAGGCTTCGTGCTTGTTAACTGTACGTTGTTCCTAGAGACATGCTATTCGTCTTGGGACGTTCCCTTGACGATACATAATGCATGAACAGTTATACATAATGCTTAAACAATTATACATACACCGTTATCGCCATATCATCATTCACCAGTTCATACATTCAATTACATAGTGCGTGAGGGGACTTGGGAATCTCTTACGCGCTCTGTGGCTGCGTCCTACTTAGTCCTTACACCTTTGTAGCCGTGGCCCCGGCCTACAACCTCTTTTTGCTACTATTGCATCGACCCGGCGGCGCTCTTTACCGGTATGGTAGCTAACCATGTAAGGCTCATAGGAGGTAAACATCGAATGCAATTAGTGCAACCATCCCCTCTTTCTGGAATGGCGAGGGATCAGACCTATGAATGATCAGGTGTGGACACGCTTTGACCGGCCCTATGGCTCGATCCGTTTCTCTTTTTCTCTTTTAGTGGGGCCCCTTAGTCATCATTTCATTTATACAGAGCTATGCTTGTTTTACATGTGTGGGCCTATGCCCGTCTTACATATCGTGGTCAGGTCTCTTTACCTGCGTTGCTCGTAACCAATTCGTCTTGCTGAATCGATAAGGGGCGTGTCTGTACGACGTTGCCAAGAAAATAGGGATTTCCCAATCATATAACTAGACTCCTTAACTTGGTCTACTGCACCAACTGGGGTCGGGACCTTCCTAACCTTTCTTGATTTCCTAATGTTCAATTATGGTTTGCGTTAAATTTTAGCGGAAACGTCTAATCATCTAAGGTCGTCCTAACTCTTACGACGGCCTTTCCTCATGATGCATGCTCAAATTACCTCAAGTCATACATAACCATGTAGGTTGGATTCCATAGAACCTTTAAAATCATAAGTTTCCAGTAGGCATTCGAATGCTTAAAAAATGTGCATTCGATGGCTTCTTTCAATCGAATCCCTTAGGGATTCAATCGGCTGAAATCCTCCTCGGGGTCTCATTCGATTGAAATCCTCAAGTATTCGATTGAAATCCAAAATCTTCTTTCATTCAAATCCGTAAGAATTCAATCGAATGCTACAGTAAAAAAATCGCCCTAGAGAGCAAATTCTCCAGGGTTCGCTCCGCGTAACATTTTTCACTTCTACAGTAATCCAATCCATACAGTTATGATTTCCAAACCTCAAAATCCTCTAAATCTAGCTTCCGTAACTCATTTCTCATAGTTTTTGCAAAATAGTTTTTCATTCACATACACAGAAATGCATTTAAACAATCATTAAACAAACCACATAGACCCACTTCCTACGCAGATTTGAAGTTGATAGGTGGAAAGTGAAGAAAATCCTCATTGCAATAGTATGCTCTAAGAAATTTTTGGAAGTCCGGTAGCGCTCTCGCGATGTGCTCGAACGATACTATGAAAGTGGAAATTTGAAGAAACAGCAGAGCATTTATGATGCTCTGCGGTTTGCATACAGGGGGCTTTTATAGCCGTGGCCCCCCTGTTGCATATAATTAATTATTTAATTGTTTAATTAATTATTATTATATTATTATTATTCTATTATAATTATTTTAATTATCCTAACCCTTATCCTATTTTAATTATTTCTAACTGTTCCGAGTCCACACACGAGTCTCCAAAATGCCTCAAATTATATATTCGCGACCTAGGAATTTTCCCGGCTAGGATGGCGGTCCAAAATAAGATATCGGGGAACCTGTTTCCGCCCGTTATTCCTTCGCAGATCACTTTGGGCCCGACTGGATTCCGGTTTGCACTCAAAATTGAGCACTGCCTTCTGGGGCTTAGCGGGGTCACCACCTCCTAATTTCTTCCAATTTTAAAAGGGGACTGGCTCCCTAACTAAATTTTCTCTAACGCTAATTCGGGTTACTTTGCACCTTTTGCCTAGTCAAAGTTGTGGATCGTGCCCAAGACCTCCCTACGGAAAGTCGGGTTGTTACATTCTACCTCCTTTAGAAAAATTTCGTCCCCGAAATTTAAGTATAGTTAGTTGGGATTCGTACCTTTAGAATAGTTCAGGGTAAGCCTTTCGCATCTCCTCCTCCAGTTCCCAAGTTTGTTCTTCCAATTCTCCGTTCGCCCATATCACCCGTACCATGGGAATCTCCTTACTCCGTGTCTGACAAGTCTTGCGGTCGATAACTTTCTGAGGAGTAAGCGGTAAAGCTAGATCTTCTCGCAACTGTACCTGTTCTGGCTGCAGTACATGGTCTGGAGAGGCGTGGTATTTCCGTAACTGGGAAACATGGAAGACATCATGGATGTTGGCCAGATTCGGCGGTAGAGCTATCCTGTAGGCTACTGGCCCTACGCGCTCCAGGATTTGCAAGGGACCCATAAATCGAGGGCTCAACTTCCTGACTTTCAAGGATCTCCCAATCCCAGTCGCTGGCGTGACCCTTAGAAAAACGTGCTCTCCTTCTTGAAACTCCAACGGTCTCTGGCGAACATCCGCATAACTCTTTTGCCGGCTCTGTGCGGTAAGCATTCTCTGGCGCACTAGTTTTATCATATCTTCGGCCTCTTGTTTTTCCTCTGGAGTCAGTCCTTGATATTGCCTACTATCATTCCAACAAAGCGGTGACTGGCATTTCCGTCCGTAGAGAGCCTCGAAAGGGGCCATGCCTATACTGGCTTGATAACTATTGTTGTACGAGAACTCCACAAGTGGCATCAGCTCTTCCCAATTTCCGGGGGTATCAATTGCACATGCCCGCAGCATATCTTCCAAAATTTGGATGGTTCTCTCTGACTGGCCGTCCGTCTGAGGATGGTATGCCGAACTCAAATGCAATTGCGATCCTTGGGCTCTTTGGAAGGATGTCCAGAAACGGGAGGTAAACCTGGGATCTCTATCTGAAATAATAGAAGAGGGAATTCCGTGCAACCGTACCACCTCCTTCAGATATGTTAAGAAGACTCTTCCTCTGACCATTAATGGCATGGTTTTGATGAAGACAACAGCATCAACAAAAAGTAGAAAAAGGAAAGACTCAAGGGAAGACTCAAACAAGATTAAAAAACCTCAAGCTCAAGCTGCACATCTATAAAGGTTCAAGATTTTAACCCTAGAGTCAATAGTTAGCACATGTTAATATAATAAGGTTAATGGCTCAAAGTTTTTCATCACAAACATGTCTAACATTTTTCTTAAAACCCTAGAAGCATTTGGTAACATTTTTTCAAAGGGTTTTAAACATTTTTTCAAAGGGTTTTAACACTTAAACTCGGTTTCTGCATGGTTAATCGATTACCATGCTTGTGTAATCGATTACCAGCACTTTGAATTCAAAAATATTCAAGTTTTAAAGTGTGTAATCGATTACCAACCCGCAGTAATCGATTACCACCTTTTGAAATTTGAAAATATGGTCGTTTCTTGTGTGTAATCGATTACAGCCTTTGGTTAATCGATTACATGCTCGAACGGATGTGTTTTTTCATGAAACAATGCGTTGTTTTGCATCATATGCTTTGGCATTGGTTCATGAACAGACACCACTGCTTATATATTGCAGAATTCATGCAGAACCAAAGACACGCTATCAGAACTTCGTTCTTTCATTGATTCTTACAAGTTTCACATGTTCTGATCAAAGTTCTGATCATAATTTTCAAAGTCTTTCTCAATCCAAAACTCAGAAAAGCATTGAGCCTTAACTTTCATATCTTTGAGTGCTTTCTATTCAGGATTATCCTTCCCTGAGTTTAGGATTGTTACAAAGCCATTGTACAAAATCTTCTTCAAATTCAATTGGTTATTGTAAACACCGTGGTTTTCGGTGTAGTGTTCTGATCATCACCGTAGGGTTCGGTGAAGACATTGTGTAACCAGGAGAACGGTTGTGTTCTCTTGTAGTTGTCGGTGTAAGTGCCTCGGGTGTGAGGTTGTACACAACACAAGATTACATAGTGGAAAAACCCTGCCTCAGAAACAGGGGACTGGACGTAGCCTTCGGGTTGTGAAGGTGAACCAGGATAAATTCTCCGGTGTGATTCTTCTTATCCCTACACTTTTACATTCAGCAATTTACAATTTCCGCTGCATTTAACATTATCAATTATTTGGTTAATTGCTGGGTCTTGTTCTTAAATTGGGGATTAGGGTTTCACATTGTCTAAGAAACAAAAATCCGACAAAAGTAAGAGAAACCTAATTAACCCCCTCTTAGGTTGCTATCCTGAGTTACAATTGGCATCAGAGCGCAAGTTTAGGAAAATTACTCCTACAGATCCATAGATGGCATCCTCAAGACCAATGTTGAGTGAAAGGTTGAATGTAAATAGGCCTCCATGCTTTAATGGACGTCATTATGATTTCTGGAAAATCAAGATGATGATCTTCATAAAAGCACAGGATCTTGAAGTATGGAAAACCATAGAAGAAGGTCCATTCGTGCCTATGATCACAAATGAAAAATGAAAGTGTACCAAAACCCATGAGTGCTTGGAATGATGAAGAGAAAAAGAAAGTTCAATATGATCTTAAAGCCATGAATTACCTAACCTCTGCCCTAGGTATGGATGAATTCTTTAGAGTCTCTTCATGTAAGTCTGCCAAAGAAATTTGGGATACCCTAGAAGCCACTCATGAGGGAACTGATGAAGTCAAGAGATCAAAGTTGAATACTCTATCTCAAGAATATGAGATGTTCAGGATGCTTCCTGGAGAAAAGATCCTTGACATGCAAAAAAGGTTTACTCATTTGATTAACCATTTATCTGCTCTTGGCAAAGTTTATTCTAGTGCAGATTTGAATCTAAAAGTGCTACGATCATTGACACGGATATGGCAACCAAAAGTGACGGCAATTTCAGAAAAGAAAAGCCTATCCAAGATGACTCTAGCAACACTGTTTGGAAAACTTCAAGAGCATGAGTTGGAGTTGAGTCGCCTTGATCAACATGAGCAACATGAGAAGAAACACAGGTCAATTTCATTAAAAGCAAAAATTGATTCTGATAGAGAAGATTCTGAAGAAGATGATTGTGAAAACATGAATCTCTTGGTCAAGAATCTTGGAAAATTCTTCAAAAAGAAAGGCATGCGTTTTGGCCAAAACAAAAGATTCATAAAGAAGAATGATTCATCCTCTTCTCAAATCTTCACATGCTTTGAGTGTGGAAAGCCCGGACATATCAAGTCCGATTGTCCAAACCTTCAAAGGAAGAAGAATGGTTTCAGAGACAAAGTGGACAACAAACACAAGAAGGGCAAGAAAGCATATGTGGCATGGGAAGACAATGAAATCAGTTCTTCATCAGAATCTGAGGATGAAGAAGCTCAAATTGCATTGATGGCAACTCATGATTCCGACAATGAAAATGATGAGGTTAGTTCTGATAAACTCTCCTATGAAGATTTACAAGTTGCCTTTGAATGCATACAAGAAATATGTTTAAATTTTTCCAAAATCTATGCTAAGAAAGAAGAAGTAAATCTTATTAAGTCTATGGTAGAAAACCAAGATGCTTGTAAGAAGTGCATAAAGTTAGAAACTAAAGTTGATAATCTTCAACAAATTGTATGTAAATTTGAAAAAGGTAAGCATGGATTAGAAGATATATTAAGCATGCAAAGAAACACAAAAGATAGAAGTGGATTAGGCTATACTCCACAAAAAGGTAAAAATGAAATAAAGAAAACCTTGTTTGTGAAAGCTAGTAATCCACAACCTAATCTGCATGCAAAGAAAAATGTTTTACAATTAAAACCTAAATCTAATGGTGATAGTAAAGTAAGAAATAGCAATTATCAAGTGCCTATTTCAAAGCCTATTTCTAAACCTAATAACTACCATGCCTTAAATAAATATGTGACAAAGAAAGTTCATTCTATTCCAAAGAAAAGGTATATCTGTAGTTATTGCTGTTTAGAGGGACACACCAACAATGCATGTTATGTTAAAAATTATGGTGTTCCAAATGGTCTAAACAAGTGGGTTAAGAAAGGTTCTAACAAGCAAGGACCCAAAGCACATTGGGTACCTTATTCTCATTTTTAAATTGTTTTGCAGATATGTATGAGGACGGCAAGTGATTTATGGTATCTTGATAGTGGCTGCTCCTCACACATGACGGGAGACAAAACAAAGTTCTCGTTTCTTATGCCAAGAAACAAAGGATTCGTAACCTATGGCAACAATGAACGAGGAAGAATAATCGGCATTGGAAGAATAGGTACGCCTCCTCAAACTACCATTGAAAATGTGCTATATGTTGAAGGCCTAGGACACAATCTGCTTAGCATTAGCCAATTATGTGACAAAGGTCTCATAGTTGGATTTGAAGATGATAAATGTGTAGTGAAAGACAAGAAAACCCAAGAAGTGAAATTTTCTGGATACAAAGTAAATAAGGTTTTCATGATTTCACTAGAAGATATATCATCTACAAATACATGTCTAATGGTAAAAAGCAATGATGATTGTTGGCTATGGCATAAACGTTTAGCACATATTCACATGGATCACTTAAATAAACTTGTCAAGCATGATCTAGTTATTGGTTTACCAAAGATCAAATTTGTTAAAGATAGATTGTGTGATGCATGTCAAAAAGGAAAGCAAACCAAAGTCTCCTTTAAACCTAAGAATGTTGTCTCAACTACTAGACCTCTACAGTTACTCCATATGGACTTATTTGGTCCATCAAGGACAAAGAGTTTTGGAGGAAACTATTATGGTCTGGTAATTGTTGATGACTACTCTAGGTTTACATGGACTTTATTTTTATCACACAAGAATCATGCTTTTGATGCATTCAAAAGATTTGCTAAAACTGTTGAAAATGAAAAGTCTTTGAAAATTGCATCAATTAGAAGTGATCATGGTGGTGAGTTTGAAAATGCATCATTTGAAGAGTTTTGTGGTGAACATGGAATCTCTCATAACTTTTCCGCTCCTAGAACACCTCAACAAAATGGAGTTGTGGAAAGGAAAAATAGATCTCTTGAGGAACTAGCAAGAACCATGCTTAATGAAACAAATTTGCCTAAGTACTTTTGGGCAGATGCAATTAGCACGGCTTGCTACGTTTCTAATAGAGTTCTAATTAGACCTTTCCTAAAGAAAACTCCATATGAGTTGTTCAAGGGTAGAAAGCCAAATATTGCACATTTTCATATCTTTGGCACAAAATGTTTTGTTCTGAATAATGGCAAAGAAAACCTTGGAAAATTTGATGCAAAAGCGGATGAAGGTATATTTCTTGGTTACTCACTTTCGAGTAAAGCCTTTCGCATCTTCAATAAAAGAACTCAAACAATTGAAGAATCTATTCATGTTTCTTTTGATGAAACTAACCCCTCCAAGGAGGAAAAAGTTGTTTCTTTTGATGATGATGAAAGTGAAGGTACTATACCAAGAAACTCTGATCAAATTCAAGGAGAAAACAATCTTGAAAAAGATCAAGCAGAAGAGCCAGTTCAGGAGGATCTACCCAAGGAGTGGAAAACACACAAAGATCACCCAATTGACAAAATCATTGGGGATATATCAAGAGGGGTAACAACACGATTAAAACTCAACGATGCTTGCCTGCACATGGCATTTGTGTCACAAATCGAGCCTTCCAAAGTACATGATGCACTAAAAGATGAACACTGGATACTTGCCATGCAAGATGAACTTAATCAGTTCACTCGCAATGAAGTATGGGAACTTGTACCTGCCCCCGAAGACAAACAAATCATCGGTACAAAGTGGGTGTTCAGGAACAAATTAGATGAAAATGGCATCATTGTACGAAACAAGGCAAGATTGGTGGCACAAGGATACAATCAGGAGGAAGGAATTGATTATGACGAGACCTATGCTCCAGTTGCCAGGTTAGAAGCAATCCGTTTACTATTGGCATATGCTTGTTCATTAAATTTTCAATTATACCAAATGGATGTCAAAAGTGCATTCTTGAATGGTTATATACAAGAGGAAGTTTTTGTTCGACAACCTCCTGGGTTTGAAGACTTTAAAAAACCTTCTCATGTATATAAACTTAAGAAGGCACTTTATGGACTCAAGCAGGCTCCTAGAGCATGGTATGATCGACTAAGCACATTCTTGTGTGAAAAAGGATTTGAAAAGGGTAAAGTTGACACAACTCTTTTTATAAAAAGATCCAAAAGTCATACTTTACTAGTTCAAATCTATGTTGATGATATCATATTTGGGTCAACTGATGAAACTTTATGCAAGGAATTTTCAAATCTCATGCAAGGAGAATTTGAAATGTCCATGATGGGTAAATTGAATTTCTTTCTTGGTTTGCAAATTAAGCAAACTAAGAATGGAACATTCATCAACCAATCAAAATTTTGCAAAGAACTCTTGCAAAAATATAAAATGGATGATTGCAAAGCAATAGCAACACCAATGGGATCAAGCACTTATATTGACCAAGATGAATCTGGAAAGCCCATTGATGAAACACAATATCGAGGTATGATCGGATCCTTACTTTATTTAACTGCAAGTCGACCTGATATTATGTTTAGTGTTTGCTTGTGTGCTCGTTTTCAATCATCTCCGAAAGAATCCCACTTAAGTGCTGTAAAAAGAATCTTAAAGTATTTGAAAGGTACTGTCAATGTCGGATTGTGGTTTCCTAGAGGAAGCACATGCAGGCTAATTGGTTATTCTGATTCTGATTTTGCGGGTTGTAAAACCGAACGCAAAAGCACTAGTGGTACATGTCACATTTTAGGAAATGCTCTTGTCTCTTGGTCTTGCAAGAAACAAGCTTGTGTTGCTTTAAGCACTGCTGAGGCTGAATACATTGCGGCCGGCAGTTGTTGCGCACAAGTCTTGTGGCTTAAGCAACAGTTAAAAGACTTCGGTCTAGACCTGGGCTGCATTCCTATTAATTGTGATAACACGAGTGCTATCAATTTAACCAAGAATCCTGTAATGCATTCTAGGACAAAACACATAGACATAAGACATCACTTTCTAAGAGATCATGTGTTGAAAAAAGAAGTAGAACTGAATTTTGTAGCAACACATGATCAACTTGCTGACATTTTGACAAAACCGTTAGCAAAAGAATCTTTTTACAAAATCAGACGAGAGTTGGGAATTCTGGACGAGATTGATATTTCATAAAATCATCCATTATCGTCTGTATATGTGTGATTGGATTACTTGCATAGTCTTGGAAGTGAAAATATGCTATATGATGATTGTATATGCTTCAAGAGTTCAAAATTTAAAATTTTTCGAAATTTTTGGGCTTGTAATCGATTACATACCCGTGGTAATCGATTACAGGCAGTTTCTTTTTTCAAATTTATCAAAACTGCTTGGTGTAATCGATTACACATGCTAGTAATCGATTACATTGGGGTGTTAATCGATTAGCAAATCGAAGTAATCGATTACTCTCTAATATTTTTTTCTTTCTGTAATCGATTACAAAGAAAGGTAATCGATTACAAGGCTAAAATTTCCTCTTGTTAATCGATTATGGGAGTTGGTTAATCGATTACTGGCTGGTTATATTAAGTTTTAGTCACTTTTTGGCCATTTTGGTAATCGATTAACATTTTCTCTCTTCTCCTCTTCGAAGAACACTTCCTATTCTTCTCCATTTTTTCTCTTTTCTCTCTACAAATCCTCCCCAAAATCGTGTGTGTTGGCTTGTTGGCTTCCAAATACTTCATTATTCTTGCCTCCATCACCATTTCACACCAAGCTTGGCATCTCTTTCCTTTCATTTCTCTCAAAACCGAAGCCATTTCTTCTCCCATCACAAAACCGAAAACCTTCCCTTGTGCTTCAATGGCGGCTTCAGGATCAGCTTCAGGCTCCAAAAGAGCAAGGACCAAGAATGTTGGTCATGGTCTGGACCCCCTTAACATTTCAAAGCTCTTGACCACAGAGGATCAGAAGAAGAGGTTTCTGGCTCACTTCTTAGAGCGCCCAATCCTAAATCCCAAATACGGTATTCTAAATTCCTTTTCATCTGCTGGTTTAGAGTTCCCTGAAATGTTAGAACATCAAGGCTTGTCAGATTTCGTTGCTTTACATGGCTCCTATTATCCTGAACTAGTTAAGGTTTTTTACTGCAATCTGAAACTTCTGAATCATAAATTAGTATCTCAAGTGAAAGGAATTGACATTGTTATGACTCTGGAAGACTTGGGAAATTGTCTGGGACTTCCTTATGAGGGAAGAAAGTTGAGTAATGAGATACTGTGCCCATGGCAAGGCTTCAACAGGAAGTCGTTTTATCAAAGTCTGTGTCGCTTTTCAGAGGCACAACTTCACGAAAAACGACAGAGGTTGGAGTCTGCAAGATCAAGGGATATTCTGCCTGTTGGTCCCTTGACTGCCGGTGACAGATTGCTGCATTACTTCTTAAGCTATGTTCTTCTTCCCAGGTCTCAAACCATGCCCAAATCAGTGATCCCGAATTACAGATTATGTATGGCCTGAAGACCAAGGAGAAGATCAATTGGGCTTACTTAGTTCAACAGCATATGTTACTGCAGTCTGACCGGGCTGGAGCTTTACCATATGCGCCTGCTATTTCACAAATTTTTCAGAACTATGGTGTGCCAGTTGCAGGAGAATTTACCTTAAAGGTAGATGTCAAGTCTCAGAAGATCGATACTGACATCCTACCAAAGTTGGGGATTTACAAGGATGTTGATGGGGTATTCCGACACAAGGCCGATTCACGAGATTCTACTCCGCCTAGACCGCCATCCACATCTGCTTCCTCTTCTGCTCCGGTTATTCTGCCACCCTCCTTCAGTTCTGATAGCTCATTCCAGATGATTCTCGAGAGATTGGATCACATGCAGGCCGCTCACACTGCTCGCTTTGGCCATATTGATGGTCGTATTGATTCTATTCATACTGATCTGCATGGTGACATTGAGCGGCTGGCCAAGCGGGTTGAGGACTTCGCCAAAATTCACAACGATGTCTCGCTCGACAACCTTGATTTTCCAAGTGACACCGATCTGTGATTGCATGACTTAGGATTTATATTTGTTGTATTGTTTGGTTTGACATTTGACTTTTTATTTGGTTTCTGTTGTAATAGTTTAGTACTTTTAATTCCTGTAGTTGAATTTCTGATTTGGCTGAACATTTGTTTCGTTTGTTAAACTCTTGATTATGATTATGTAGATTGTTCACCTTTGTTATAAATTTTGTTATATTGTATGTTGTATATTGTCTGTATTGTATCTGATGTGTTCCTTTTTCTTCTTTTTGATGATGTCAAAAAGGGGGAGAAAGGTTCTGTTGTCTGGTTGTGCTGCTTGGTCTGTTTTTATACAGGGGGAGAATATATCCAAAAACCAAGAAAGGCCAGAGTCAAGAACACAGGGGGAGCAATACAGTGGATTAAACTTCAACTTTCAAAGGATGTTTTGTCATCATCAAAAAGGGGGAGAATGTGAAGAGACTCTTCCTCTGACCATTAATGGCGTAGTTTTGATGAAGACAACAGCATCAACAAAAAAGCAGAAAAAGGAAAGACTCAAGGGAAGACTCAAACAAGATTAAAGAACCTCAAGCTCAAGCTGCACATCTATAAAGGTTCAAGATTTTAACCCTAGAGTCAATAGTTAGCACATGTTAATATATTAAGGTTAATGGCTCAAAGTTTTTCATCACAAACATGTCTAACATTTTTCTTAAAACCCTAGAAGCATTTGGGAACATTTTTCAAAGGGTTTTAACACTTAAACTCGGTTTCTGCATGGTTAATCGATTACCATGCTTGTGTAATCGATTACCAGCACTTTGAATTCAAAAATATTCAAGTTTTGAATTGTGTAATCGATTACCAACCCGCAGTAATCGATTACCACCTTTTGAAATTTGAAAATATGGCCGTTTCTTGTGTGTAATCGATTACAGCCTTTGGTTAATCGATTACATGCTCGAATGGATGTGTTTTTTCATGAAACAATGCGTTGTTTTGCATCATATGCTTTGGCATTGGTTCATGAACAGACACCACTACCTATATATTGCAGAATTCATGCAGAACCAAAGACACACTATCAGAACTTCATTCTTTCATTGATTCTTACAAGTTTCACATGTTCTGATCAAAGTTCTGATCATAATTTTCAAAGTCTTTCTCAATCCAAAACTCAGAAAAGCATTGAGCCTTAACTTTCATATCTTTGAGTGCTTTCTATTCAGGATTATCCTTCCCTGAGTTTAGGATTGTTACAAAGCCATTGTACAAAATCTTCTTCAAATTCAATTGGTTATTGTAAACACCGTGGTTGTCGGTGTATATTCTGATCATCACCATAGGGTTCGGTGAAGGCATTGTGTAACCAGGAGAACAGTTGTGTTCTCTTGTAGTTGTCGGTGTAAGTGCCTCGGGTGTGAGGTTGTACACAACACAAGATTACATAGTGGAAAAACCCTGCCTCAGAAACAGGGGACTGGACGTAGCCTTCGGGTTGTGAAGGTGAACCAGGATAAATTCTCCGGTGTGATTCTTCTTATCCCTACACTTTTACATTCAGCAATTTACAATTTCCGCTGCATTTAACATTATCAATTATTTGGTTAATTGCTGGGTCTTGTTCTTAAATTGGGGATTAGGGTTTCACATTGTCTAAGAAACAAAAATCCGACAAAAGTAAGAGAAACCTAATTCACCCCCCTCTTAGGTTGTTATCCTGAGTTACAAGATACACCTGCACTAACTTCTCCATCGAGTAATTCATTTTGACAGGGATAAAATGAGCGGATTTAGTCATCCTGTCAACAATCACCCATACTGCATCCATTCCCGTTCGGGTACGTGGTAGTCCGGTGACAAAGTCCATCGCGATACCACTCCATTTCCATTCAGGAATTTTCGGAGGATTCAGTAATCCGGGCGGCTTCTGGTGCTCAATCTTTACTTTCTGGAAAACCAAGCATTTCTGTACCCAGTCTTCTACATCCCCTTTTAACCCTGGCCACCAAAACATCTTCCGCAAGTCGTGGTACATCTTGGCAGTCCACGGGTGTATCGTAAACTGGCTTTTATGCCCTTCTCGTAAGATGTCCTCCCAAAGGCTGCCCTCGCTGGGCACACAGACGCGCTGGCAGAACCGCAACATCCCTTCTGGATCAGTGGTTACCTCCTTGATCTTCCCTGCGGCTACGGCGTTGCGAAACTGGCGCCACGACTTTTCCTGGCATGCCTCTTGAGCCTTCATAATCCGCTGTTTAAAATCGCTTGTGACTTGCAAGGGGTATAATATTAGACGATTGATGCGACAGGCGACGGTTAGATCGAGATCACGAAACTCCTCTAGTAATTGTGTTTCCCGTACCATCAGATGAGCCATATGCAATGACTTCCGGCTTAGGGCATCAGCTACCACATTGGCCTTTCCCGGATGTTAATTCAGGCCGAAGTCGTAATCCTTCAAAAACTCGGTCCACCTCCTCTGTCTCATATTAAGCTCCTTTTGATCAAAAAGGTATTTCAAGCTTTTATGATCGGAAAATACTTCAAATTGTACCCCGTACAAATAATGCCTCCAAATCTTTAGCGCAAAAACCACCGCAGCTAACTCCAAATCGTGCGTGGGGTAGTTGGTCTCATGGGGCCTTAATTATCTCGAGGCATAGGCGATTACTTGCCGTTGCTGCATCAACACACATCCTAATCTTGCTTTTGAGGTGTCACAATATACTTCAAAAGGCAACTGGGGATCTGGCAATATCAAAACCGGAGCCGTGGTCAACTTTTCCTTCAGCTCCGTGAAGCTCCGTTCACATTTGGGTGACCATGTTAGTTTGACTCCCTTACGCGTCAACTTGGTCAGAGGCAAGGCGATTTGGGAAAATCCTTCAATGAATCACCGGTAGTACCCTGCGAAACCTAGAAAACTCCGGATCTCCGTGATTGAGGTGGGCTTTTCCCAAGTTTCGACTGCCTCTACTTTGCTGGGGTCCACCGCAACACCCTTCTCCGACACCACGTGCCCTAGGAACTGTACCTCCTTTTCCCAGAACTCGCATTTCGATAGCTTAGCATACAACTTCTTCGCCCTCAGGATTCCTAATACAATCCTCAAGTGCCGGGTATGTTCCTCCTCATCCTTCGAGTACACCAAAATATCATCTATAAAAACAATCACACAATCGTCCAAGTAGGCATGGAAAATGCGGTTCATATAATCCATAAAAATGGCAGGGGCATTGGTCAGACCGAACGACATTACCCTAAATTCGTAGTGTCCATACCGGGACCTAAATGCCGTCTTGGCAATGTCCTCCTCGCGTACCCGTATCTGATGATATCCCGACCTCAGATCAATCCTCGAAAATACCTTAGCTCCTTTTAACTGATCCAAGAGGTCATCTATCCTCGGTAGAGGGTACTTGTTTTTAACCGTCACCTTGTTAAGCTGTCTATAGTCAATGCAAAGCCTCATAGTGCCATCCTTTTTCTTGACGAACAACACCGGGGCTCCCCACGGCGATGCACTCGGCCTGATGAATTCTTTGTCCATCAACTCCTCTAGTTGCTTCTTCAATTCTTGCAATTCTAGAGGGGACATACGGTAGGGGGTAATGGAGATGGGTCCGGCGCCTGGTATGAGGTCAATGGAGAACTCTACTTCCCGCTCTGGTGGGAACTCAGGGATGTCGTCAGGAAAAACATCGGGGTACTCACATACTATTGGAATCGCCTCAATCCTTTGTTCCATAGTCTTTACCTCTGAGGATGCTAGGAATACACACCCTTGGTCCTCCCACCGGCAACAGTATAGGGTTGGCAGTTTCTCGCCCATCCCTGTCGAAATTGCAACTCCCAAAGGAAGAATCACTAATTTGTTGGCGCAATCCAGCACCACCCCATTGGCCTTCAACCAGTCCATCCCTAGTATAACATCCAGTCCGACTAGGGGGAGGCAAATTAAGTCAGCTACGAACTCCCTTTCCTGTAGCTGAAACGGGCACCTAAGACACACCTGACAAGTCTTGACAGATGGCGCGGTAGGCGTCGACACGGACAGAGTATATGGTAGCATTGTAGGAGATAATTGTAGCTCCTTAACACTACCATGAGAGATAAAGGAGTGCGAGGCTCCAGAGTCATACAACACAGTCAACGATTTCCCATTGATAGAACACGTATCTAGGATTAGTCCTTCCTCCTGCTGGGCTTCCTCTGCAGCGATAATGAACACACGACCCTAGCGCTGGGACGAGGGGAGGTGTGCTCTGCAATCCCTGGCGAAATGCCCTCCTTGGCCCCACCTGTAGCATACATTCTGTCCTGCCAAACATTCACCTGCATGGGGCTTATTGCACTTTGGGAAAGCCAGCCTGGCCTCTGGCAGTTTCTGGTTCGCTCCTCTCTGCGACTGAGGTCGTGACGCTGGTGGCCCATTCCTGGGCTGATTCTGCGCCCTGCCAAACCCTTGCGGCGGTCTCTGAGAGTACTGGCCCCTACCCCTTCCTAGGAATGGGGCTTGAAACGGCCCTTTCTTCCGCGGGTCCATCTGTGAGTTCCCTGTCTCGGTAAACCTCCTCTTGTTGCGCTCGCTGCGCACCTTTACAAGATCTCGGTTGGCCTCTTCCTGAGCCAAGCAGGTATTCACTAGCGTAGCATAATCTCGCACACCTGAGCTTGCGAGAAACATATTCAGCTCAGCCTTCAGGCCTCGGTGGTACTTAGCACATTTCCAGTTATCATTTGGGCAAAACCTACCCATTCGGGAATAACGGCATAGCTTCTCAAATGCCGCAGTATATTCTGTAATGCTCATTGTTCCCTGTTTCAGCTCCAAGAACTCCGCCTCCTTCCTATCCTATAATTCCCTGGGAAAATACTTATCCAGGAAGATCATCTTGAACTGCTCCCACGACATTTCTGCCCCCTCCTGTTCCACTGCCGGATGGGTCATATCCCACCATTCGGCAGCTGCCCCTTCCAGTTTCCTCGAAGCAAACTTGATCTTCTGAGAGTCCGTACAAGGAATATCCTGGAAGACCTGTTCTATCTTCTTGACCCAGCCATGCACCAAATCTGGATCCATTAGTCCTTCGAACACCGGCGGATTAGCCCACATGAAGTCCTTGTACCGAAGAGTTTCAATTTCTTGAGCAGTCGGGATCACATTCCGCTGCGCAGTGGCGGCTGCAATCTGGACGGTGGCCTCCGCTTGGACCTGAGCAGCTTGCGCCACTTGTTGTAGTATCTCTGACAAATCCACAGCAGCAGACTCTTGAGACGTGTTATCCCTTCTTGGAGGCATGTCTGAGTATCAGCACCTGCAAAATCCTGAGTTGATCAGTCTCAAGAATAGCCAGTGCACATAACCAGAACACGCAACTTAGGAAGGTATACATTGTGCATTATGCTCGGAAGCATAGTGCAGCTCAGTCCTCAGGCTCACTCGGACAAAACTGCTCTGATACCAAATGAAACACCCCTAGCCGATTCTGTACGCTCGAGCCATACGTAATACCGCTAGGTTGTTTACCTCCTGGCCTTTTGCCTTAGTTTTTCAAAAATACTAGCTTTAATAAAATAGGGACCCAATTCCTCGTCCTCTTTTTTTTTTTAATCATACAGTTTACAACATAAGAGCCGTGCGTGCAACAGAGTGATATAACAAACGGTATCTCTAGTAAGTTGAAATTTAAGTTAGTGGATACATAGATTACACACATAAGGGGTCCTCTACAGAGACAAATACATTCCATATACTAGTTATATTACATAACCCATACACATGTTCCCCAACTACATTTATTCTCCTTATGATATCGACTACACAGCCATCTAAGTCTTCTTGTGCACATCATCATCAGGTTCCACAGCATCTGCATAGTAAGACTCATCTTCCATACACGAGTGAGGATAAGAACGAATGCGTTCTTAGTGGAAACTCAACGTGGCTACTACAGTTCAATTACTCGGGCATTCTCCAGCCACTCAGGAAAACCTCTACGTTTCATGCAATACTAAATCCTACCAGTTATTATCTTGTACCTACACCCTGAGCAGCTTTATCTATTTTACTAGGTGACTGGGTGTCTAGTCTTGTCATTA
>QANU01015857.1:64335-91711 GCA_003254905.1 Nissolia schottii
CACAGAAATGCATTTAAACAATCATTAAACAAACCACATAGACAGTGGGCTTAGAGTTACCCACTTCCTACGCGGATTTGAAGTTGATAGGTGGAAAGTGAAGAAAATCCTTGTTGCAATAGTATGCTCCAAGAAATTTTTGGAAGTCCGGTAGCGCTCTCGCGATGTGCTCGAACGATACTATGAAAGTGGAAATTTGAAGAAACAGCAGAGCATTTATGATGCTCTGCGGTTTGCATACAGGGGGCTTTTATAGCCGTGGCCCCCCTGTTGCATATAATTAATTATTTAATTGTTTAATTAATTATTATTATATTATTATTATTCTATTATAATTATTTTAATTATCCTAACCCTTATCCTATTTTAATTATTTCTAACTGTTCCGAGTCCACACACGAGTCTCCAAAATGTCTCAAATTATATATTCGCGACCTAGGAATTTTCCCGGCCAGGATGGCGGTCCAAAACAAGATATCGGGGAACCTGTTTCCGCCCGTTATTCCTTCGCAGATCACTTTGGGCCCGACTGGATTCCCGTTTGCACTCAAAATTGAGCACTGCCTTCCGGGGCTTAGCGGGGTCACCACCTCCTAATTTCTTCCAATTTTAAAAGGGGACTGGCTCCCTAACTAAATTGTCTCTGACCCTAATTCGGGTTACTTTGCACTTTTTGCCTAGTCAAAGTTGCGGATCGTGCCCAAGACCTCCCTACGGAAAGTCAGGTTGTTACAAGAATGGTAGGTTCTCAATGCCAATAACTTTAGTTCTTAAATCTCGCGGTATATTAGGTCAGACTTCAGGCCGCTCAGGTGTTTCTAAGTGAACATGCATACTAACATTCCTACTGATTATTATCTATCCTAAAGTCCTGAACGGCTTTATCTACGTTACTAAGTGACAGGGGAACTAAACTTGCTTATCTAAGTTCTCGTGCTTGTTACTTTCCTTCGCATACTTACATAGACGTCTCGAGCGTTCTCTTGACGGTAATTATGGGTTATTGTGTTTATCGATGACATCCTAGTGTATTCAAAAAGTGAGGAAGAAAATGAGGAGCATTTACGGATAGTATAGGAAATATTGAGGAGCAAGAAGTTGTACGCGAAACTGTCCAAGTGTGAATTTTGGGTAAGAAAAGTACAGTTCTTAGGCCACGTAGTATCAGAACGTGGTGTGCCAGTGGACCCAGGAAAGGTAGAGGCGATCCAACAATGGGGGACGCCCACGACAATCACCGAAGTACGGAGTTTCCTAGGCTTTGCGGGATATTACTGGCAGTTTATCAAGGGATTCTCATAGATTGTGTTGCGTTGCATTACCTATGACGATCCCGTAATCAGCAAGGGGGTGGGGGCACCCAGTAACGAAAAGGACGCAGCCACAGGCGCGTAAGAGAAACCCCAGCTCCCTCATGCATGACATTGATGTGATAATTGTATATATGTATGACTATATGTATAGTGAGTAAACCGTCCGTAAGACACGTACGAGACGATCACAGTAGTACAGCGAGGCAAGTTAATAAGCACGAATGCCTAGGTAAGTAAGGACTAGAAATCCCCATCACCTAGTAATTAGATAAAGCTGCTCAGGATCATAGGCAAGAAATAACTAGTAGAGAGTCTAGATGCATGAACACTTAAAGATCTCCTAAGTGGCCTGAAGCATAATTGAGTAACCAGACCCCACTACCCTATAGTTACCCACTGGGAACCATCAGTTCTCACCCCACTCATTTATGACTTCAGGTGAGTACGATGAGTTTACCACCGAAAAAGCGGCGGGTGCTCCGGAGCAAGTATAGGCACATGGACCCTGAGACAAGGGAAGAGGCCGAGATCTGGAAGTTCCTTGCGGTAAACAGCCCCGACCTTCTCCAAGCAGTACCGCTAGTACCAACCGAGCCAAGATCCCCTACTGATGGTTCTCGACCTAGCGGTGTTAACGCGGAAGAGCCTCCCCCGTACGAGAAGGACGCTGAGATCGACCCCAACTCCTGGAAGCCACGACCACCACCCCCAGTCTGCCGACGAGGGGGCAGGATGAGATTCGCCAGCACCTATTGCAGTCGGTTCGTGCCTCGCACCCACGACGCCGAGGCAGGTCCATCCGCTGTTCCCCCGGGACTTGCCGGTCAGATCAGAGACAGCTCCGGCCGAGGAGGAAGACCCCCTGGACGAGAGCGAGGAGGAGGAAGACTCAGACCCCGAGGAGTGAGGTCGGTGCCTAGTACCAGCCCATATCCCCCCTGACCCTGTCATCAGCCCCGACGCTGTTTTTGTAGTAGATATAGACGTAGCTGTGAACTGATGTATAGCTAGTATGTATGTTCTTTATAGCACTGGTATACTCTAACTTGTACAGACACGGGTTATGTATATATATGGTTATGTATATATATTTGTGATGCATATGTAAGTTATTAACTGATGAACCCTAATCAGTGTTGTTTGTTTGTTTGTTGTGTGTATGATTAACTATTATACCATTTCCCCGTTATCCGTATCTATTGAGCATATGGTATAGCTCCCACGCGCATGGCTCCTAGTTGAACAAAAGAGTAATTGTGAAAAAAAAAAGAAAAGAAAATCGGGTCCATATTTTCGGATTACAACACTGTTTTCTTAAATAATTAGGGACTATGAGTACTCCCACACGACAAGTGGCAACCTAGGGGACGTGGATTATGACTTAAACATGAGCTGCTAACCTAGGGTGTTACACTCTGCTTTCCCTAATTTAGAATCAATTAGGGTTTCGTCCTCTTCTACCACATTTGTTGTTGTTGTTGATTCTAGATTTATTTTCTTGTCTTCTTTTTCTTATTGATCTAGTGATGAATATTGTTGTTGATTCTTGAATCATTTCTGTTTCATCTTCTTCACTTTCAAGATCTATATTAAAAAATTCATTGTGAGAAGATAAGAGATAACTACTTCTAAAATAATTCTATTTAAATCCTATTGAAAAGATAATAAATGGATCAAGATTCTCTACTTTTCAAAATGAAAAGTAGACGATAATGTTCTCACTCTCACCATTCATTACACATCATATTTATCTCATCTCATCTTACCATCTCTAATGAATGATGTGATTAGAACCATTACTATCTACTTTTCATTTTGAAAAGTAGTGGATCTTAATCCGATAATAAATAATTACTATTTAAATTCTAATTCCTAGTTTTTTACTCTAAATTGTAATAAAACTTCAATTTCAAAATTCTCTCTCATCACTCTCTTGACACTTTTTTTTAATTGAAAAATAATATTATTGGTATATTTTTTTGTTTTGATAAAAATTGATACTTTTAGTACCAACAACCATTGATACATTTTTCTTTTTAGCAAAAGTTAATTTATTTTGATAAAAAAGACATTCTGTCTTTTTCTTATTTTTTATTAAGTGGTGACTCCATGTTACATGTATTAATGGAATATAAGAACAACTTTTTGATAGGATGAAGCTATTTGCACACCATGTTTAATGTAATTTTTTTTTAAAAAGAAAACATTTTTGCTTCCTGATAATAGTGACGTGTAATGCATCTCATCTGATAATAAAAAGACAGAAGCATCTGGATCTCGTATCAGAGTCCAAATAGGAACGGGCAGTGGCACACATGATTTAAGCGGACCACCCCTCCCCCCGGCCTCCCCCCGTCTCTCTCTCCCCACCATATACCTAACATAAAGTGTTACTACTGTATTGCATACCCACCTAGATCTTCTGCATTTTCATCACATACCGTTGAATGCTGACGCTGAAAGGAGGGACAAGGCCACCATGGGTTGGCCTGGGAGCTGCGGCGTGGGTCCAGATAGCCTCGGGGAACACCTTCACGTTCCCTCTCTACTCCCACTCCCTCAAATCCGCGCTGGGCTTCAACCAGCGCCAGCTCACCCTCCTCGGTGTCGCCAACGACATCGGCGAGAACGTCAGCCTTCTCCCCGGTCTCGCCTGCAACAAGTTCCCTCCTTGGCTCCTCCTCTTGATCGGATCTCTCGCCTCTTTCGCTGGCTACGGCGTCCTCTGGCTTGCTCTCAGCCAAACTATTCGCTCCCTCCCTTACTTGTTGGTAACTGTTTACTTCTCTTCTCCTTCTTCTCTTTCTTCTCTTTTGTTTGGTTCTTCTGCCTCTATGATTAATCAGTGTGATCCGGGGTGGGGTTTCATATGTCTTGTGCTTTGTTAATTCTTTGATGTTCGTCACATGCTTATGGATGTGGGGGATCTTGTGCTTTTTTTGCTATTTTAAGAGGATATGTCGGAAACTTGTGTAGAATCTGGTCCATTCGTTGCAGGGGAAATTTGATTTCTGTCAAAGAAAATCACTGGGAAAACGCAGCGAGTTTTCAGAAAGTGGAGAATCTGTTGCCGTTTGCTTTTTTCTTTTTCTGCAAAACTTTATTTAAAATTCCTTGATCCATAATTATCATGTCGTAACATAATTGAAATCTTTATATGCTAACTCCGTAATTACTTCGAAAAGCAAATGATTGTCTAGCACCTGCCTTGTGGCGTCACAGTTGCATTCATAAACATTTTCCTTATGGTTCATGGACTAGTGAAGAGTTCAAAGTTGCATTTTACGTCCAACATGATCTGACTGAATTGCCTAATTGCCGCTTACTCTTGTACCTTGCTGCAGCTATGGTTAGCCCTTGTTATTGCCGCCAACAGCAGTGCGTGGTTAACCACTGCTGTTCTTGTAACCAACATGAGAAACTTCCCTATTAGTCGAGGCAAGGTTGCCGGAATCCTGAAAGGTTACGGGGGGCTTAGTGCTGCAGTTTTTACTGAAATTTACAGCATAGTGCTTCATAATTCGTCTCCGAAGTTCTTGCTGCTGCTTGCAATTGGTATTCCTGTTATATGCTTCAGTCTGATGTTTCTTGTTAGGCCTTGTACCCCAGCTTCTAGTGAAGACTCTACAGATAACTGCCATTTTCTATTTATCCAAGGATCTAGCGTGGTTTTGGGTTTATATCTACTAGCAACTACAATTTTTGGTAACATTTTCCCACTAAGTGGTACAGTTTCTTATAGTTTGGTGGCTGTGATGATTCTTCTTCTCATGGCTCCACTTGCTGTCCCTGTAAAGATGACAATATTTCCTAGGAGAGTTTCCAATTCAGATTCACTTGAGCAACAAGTTGGATCGTCTGACGCTCTCGTACAAGACAAAGATGACAGAACAGAACTGCTGCTTGCCTCTTCATCTGCCGGAGCCCTTGGAAGTTTTTATGATCAGGATGATTCGTCTGAGGTGGCTATCCTTCTTGCTTTGGGTGAGGGAGCAGTAAAGCCGAAGAAGAGAAGGCCTAAGCGTGGGGAAGATTTTAAGTTTACTGAGGCTATAGTAAAGGCTGATTTCTGGCTGCTATTTTTGGTTTTCTTTGTTGGTGTTGGCACTGGGGTTACGGTTCTGAATAATCTAGCCCAAATAGGTATTGCACAAGGTGAGGAAGATACGACAACCCTGTTGTCAATTTTCAGCTTTTGCAATTTTGTTGGCCGACTTGGTGGAGGAGTTGTATCTGAACACTTTGTTAGGTCAGTGAAATCTATTAATAATGCATGAATAAATTTACCAAGCATTCTTAAGTACATATCAGTTACTTACAATGAAGAAAACAGTCAAGGTGATTGACATATATAAAAGCTGTTGACAGTCATCTCATCCCTACGTGTACAAGGATTTAACATAAAGTTAATAAATGGATAAGTTGTCACATTTAATTGAACCTTGTTAATGAGTATCTATTGCAACTATAATTCAACTCCCTAGTTCTTAATGAAATGGTTGCAAACCCACACAACTGTTTGGTCCATCCTGGACTTGAATGTTAGTAGTGTAGTAATGTGCCAAAGTATTGCCAACTTACTCTGCATTTAATTGATCCAACAGATTGTAATAACGAGAATAATCAGATTTTGCTTTTGACAATTTTCAGGACAAGAACAATCCCGAGGACAGCATGGATGACATGCACACAGATAATTATGCTCATCATATACATTTTGTTTGCTTTTGCCATCAGCGGAACCCTTTATCCTGCAATTGCCTTTCTTGGTGTGTGCTATGGTATGCAAGTTTCCATTATGCTGCCCACTGTCTCTGAGCTCTTTGGTTTGAAGCACTTTGGTGTATTGAGCGGCTTCATGTCATTGGGAAATCCACTTGGTGCATTCCTTTTCTCAGCTCTGCTTGCAGGGCATATATATGATAATGAGGCAGCAAAGCAGCATGCTATAGGCCTCATTGATGCTTCTTGTGTGGGTGCAAATTGCTTCAAACTGACCTTTTTTATTCTTTCCGGTGTCTGTGCTGCGGGCATCATCTTGAGCATTATCCTGACTATGAGAATTAAGCCTGTGTACCAAATGCTTTATGCTGGAGGTTCTTTCAGGCTGCCTCAAACTTCTTCAAGTCACTGAAAAACTAGTGAGGTTGAAAAATGAATAAAGCAGAGCCCTACATAGTCCTATTAGATACTTGTTGTACTGGTGTTTCCTGCTGGTCTGCCATTGCTGCGGTGCATACATTGTTGAGCATCAATCTGCTGGGTGTGGCACCAACATATGTGACATTAGTATAATAAGGTTAAAAAATTTGGCACCTTACCTGTACAATGCCTGTTTTAGCATGCGTATTAGGCTCAAAGTTGATACTGGCCAATGAGAAATGAGATGGGGTAAACAATATGTTGTGATCTATACACAACTACTGTGCTTTATATATGTATTTTAGCTATTGGAGTTATTGTATGCTTGTTGCTTTTATACATTTAAAAATATGCAATATGCTCATTATTATAGAGAAATTAGAAATGTTATCCTTTATTACATGGTTACTATAAATGGTGGTAGAGTTATCTGATTTATGGTTGTACTAAAATTGCGTGGTTGTTCTGAGCTTTCATCACACAGAATAAATTCATTGAGGGTATGAGTGATGAGTGTCTGAATTATTGATGTGGTTTGTTCTTCTAAAGCGTCTTAACATGGAGGACAAATTAGATAGAATTAACGGTATTAGGCCCAATTATTTTAAATTGTGTTTAGTTTAAAGTAGGTTGAATTGATTAATCACTTATTCTTATCTTGTATGTTGTTATTAATGTGCTTTTTGGAGTCGATGCCTAAATTGGTGTAATCTTGTCTGATGCGCTCCTTAACATCTATATCTTTCTTTGACACTTGGTCAAGAGTACCATTCAAAGATTTTGACAGGAAACTATAGATGTCAAACTTTTATGTAATAGTATGAAGTATTCGGAGGATTAGAAACATATATTTTGCTACACCCCACCCTATAACCGAAGTAGCTACAAAAAAAGGAGGAAATCATTCCTTTTCCTCTTCATTATTCTAGAATGACAAGTCGGTTAAGGATTAATTTTAATTGATTTGAATCTGATTTGTTAGAGAGAATAAAGTAGTTGAGTTTTATTAGGAAGGGGAGGAGGATGAGGAGAGAATATTGCCTGACCCTTGATTCTCTCCCACTAGTTAGTTTAAATAAGATCCTTAGGGAAGGAAATAATCATTCAGAAAATTAGACAGAACTAGGGGACCAAGGGATCCATCAATTCCCAGCATTAATGTTCTATTTTATTTACTAAATTTGTAAGCCTTTGGCCATCCATTTTCGGTTTGCACAGAAAATTCCCTTCTGTAATTTCTGTTATTATCAATAAATACCAGTATTTGTTGTAAGCAATATTTAATTGATACCAGTTCTTACATATTTTAGGGATTCAAACTGGATTGGGAAACAGAAATTCAAAACATTATACTTAGATTGAGATTTTGGACCAAGAGCTCAAGCACTGATTTCCCCTTTGATCAAGCACAGTTCCTACCAGTTTAAACCAGATTAGACAATGGAGGCCTAAGGGATAGGGGTTTATTCTTTGCCTTCTCACCTACTTACCCCCCTTTATTTTATAGCACTGATTTCCCCTTTGATCATGTTTTGTTTGAGGTTGCTGCGGTGGGTGGCATCTTAGAATAGCAAGAATCAAGCGTTTCCAACCTTGAGTAGCCTACGGGCACATCGCTATATTGACGTTTTTACTTTCGAGTTTCATGATGCCATCAACAACAGGTTCTTGAATTGTTTCTTTCGAGTTTTCAGACGTTGCAGCTGTGTGGTGCCTATATTTAGTCTCCTTCTCAACCTTAATGACAATGTGGAAGAGTCGTGATGGGGACTGTAGGAAGGGCCCATGCATTATGCATATCTTGCTGCTTCCTAACGTCCTATGGTTTGTTTGTAACCTTTTTCTAGTATGTTTGATTTGAGTGCTCTCTTGGTGTAGTAGTGCTGTGTTCAAGGTTGTAAGCTACTCACCATCCTTTTGTTGGTTTGAGTCCTATTTATATTAATTTTTTTTTATAAAAAAAAGCCTATTAATTTTTAGTAACAATCTAAATCTGAAGAAAAGTCAGAGAGAATAAAAAAAGGAAGCCCTCAATTTCTTCTATTCTTGTATCAAAATCAAATATGCAATCAAACAAAAGTAAAAGTTTGATTCTTTATATAATGTTTGTAACTAGACGAGTTAGAACGATAATACCTAATAGAATGGCAAAACCTTGCCTTCACGATCTGCAACCGTCAAACTGGGACTTCGGTTAATTTCGTGGATGAGTGTATTAGTACTGAGGTGTACTTATAAAAGCATTTCGACGCCTAAGTCAATAGTGTAACACCCTAGCTAACTACATACCCTCGAGTAGTACGCAATGCTCACTAAGTTGTTGCTCGTCTGGTGGGATTACTTATAGTCCTTTATTATCTTTCAAAAATACCAGATTAAGGAAAATAGGGACCATTTTAAAACTTTTCTACTGGTTACTTATTTGCAAAGTGTGAATCAAAAGATATAATACAAGCGATAGAGCTCATGGCTTACGACTGATATTCATACATAAATATTTACATAAGCAAACGTGGTCCATCACAAATATTTACATCAACAGTAGTGTAATATAATAAGTTACATACATGCCATATACATACATCAAAATACATGTCTAAATACATATCCAAAATGTACATCCAGTGTCAAGCTATACTGGCTGGTCCTTGGTCCTCTACTGCTCCTCATGCGGCTCCTCATAGGGCTCCTCGTGGCTCTCGTAATCTTCGCATGCTCCTAGAAGCATAAGCGAGTGGGGGTGAGAACAGTCGTCCTCAGTGGTTAACCTTAGCGTGGGGGTACTTCTTTACTCTTTTATGAACCAGGCCGCTCAGGAGATCTCTATGTTTACATGCATACTAACATCCTATTGATTATTATCTGGTCTAAAGTCCTGAACGACTTTATCTACTTTACTATGTGACTGGGGGATCTAATCTTTCTTAGCTACGTTCTCGTGCTCATTATCTTTACTTCGCCTACATACATAGGCTGTCTCAAGCATTCTCTTGACGACTACATAGACTTACATACATTATCATGCACTTATGCATCATAAACTCGTTCATCATATACTTATGCAACTCATTCATCATATACTCATGCTTGGGGAACATGGGGATCTCTTACGTATACTGGCTTACCCGGGTTAGCTTCCTTCTTTGTACATTGGTCCCACGCCCATGTAGCTGTGGCCTACAGCTATAACCACTTCTGTTCCCAACTTGACGACGACCCGGCTGCGCTCACACCAGAGTGGTTGCTATCCACCGATGGGGTCTGTGACCATCATCGCCAATCAAATGGGCTACCCTTCCTGCAAGTAGGGAGGTGGGGGTTCGTACCCTTTTGACGTAACCAAGCGGGGACTCATATCTCATCATCATATCTCATCATATCTCATTATCATAGCTCATCATATCTCATCATCATATCTCATCATCATGCCATTAACCTCATTGGCCAATCCACCCTTTTGGGACTAGTGAGCTAGCATCATTGACCAATCCACCCTTTTGGGACTGGTGAGGGGCGTGTCAGTAGACGTGCCAAGAGAAAGGAATCCTGTCATATAACTACATACTCATTCCCTAGTGTTCAATTATAACCTTTACATATTAGGTGATTAACTTCTAGCTCTCTAAGGTTGTCCTAACACTTACATGACAACCCTGTCCTCATGATGCATGACATTATACCCATTCTACTCATAAATCATCTACATGCAATGTTCCACATACATCATCATAAACATACCTCATGAAATGTTCTACATACATCATGACAAACATACCTCATGAAATGTTCCTCATACATCATCATAAACATACTTCATGCATATCAATCAGCGTAATAAGTGTTGGAAATGTGTGTCCAGGACAACCTTCGTAAACCTTGTTTTCGTAAAAATAACTAAGTCTCAGGCCGCTCAGCGGAAACTCTTGTTTGCTCAGCGGTCTGAGCTTAATCCGCTCGGCGATCAGAGCCTCGTCGTGTAACACCCTAGGTTAGCAGCTTATGCTTAAGTCATAAACCGCGTCCGCTAGGTTGTTATCTGCTGTGTGGGAGTACTGATAGTCCCTAATTTACTTCGGAAAATAATTAAGTCAACTGAAAATAAGGACCCATTTTTTTTTCTTTAAAACATATGTTGTTGTTATGCGTCAAACTAGAGCCATGCGTGTGGACTATCATGAGTCCCATATAATCGTATCACAGATAAATGTGAGCGTCGTCTGTCATACAAGTACATACATAAACAGTGAAGTAAACAGTACCAAGTGGGTCAAGCAATGAATTTCATACATGTCAAATAGTCATAGATACATATCATAAATACTGTACTAATACATCAAAAAGGGCTGTACATATCCTAAGCCCGTACTACAAAATAACATATATCAAAATATACATCAAGCTAGTGCTACTGGCAAAAAGTATCGTCTGATGACAGGGTCTGGAATCAGGGCTGGTCAGCTCTCCGGCTCATCCTCGCTGGGGTCCTCCTCCGGATCCTCCTCCGGGTCCTCCTCCTCATCTTCCTGCTCCGGCTCCTCTGGCTCATCCTCCTCCTCCACGATCTCTATGGGATAGTCCTCCTCAGGTGACGAGGGCACAGGTACCTTTGGCAGTCAAAGTCGAACGGAGGATGGATCGACCTCCACGTCCTTCTCGTAGGGAGCGAGCTCGCCGTCCGCGGAAGTCTTTGGCTCTGGGACATCCGGTGGTGTAACTCGGAGAGGTGGGGGACGGTTCACTACGAGCACTGTCCACAGCTCCGCCTCCTCCCCTGTCTCAAGATCAACAGTCCTAAATCTGCTGCGAAGGATCCGCCACTTCTTCGGCGGGGTCGTCATCTAACTCGCCTGAAGCCATAAGTGAGTGTGGTGAGAACGGTGGTTCTCAGTGGTTAACTATGGCATAGGGGGGATCTGGTTACTCAATTATGCTCCGGCCGTCCAGGAGGTCTCTAAGTGTTCATGCATCTAGACATCCTACCAGTTAGTTCTTGCCTAAGTTCCTGGGCGGCTTTATCTAGTTACTAGGTGACAGGGAACTAATCTTTCTTACTAAGTTCTCGTGCTTTCTATCCTTGGCCGTTCTGACACTACTACACATATATGTATGCCCGGTGACCTTGCCCCATGCGTTCCCTTCGAGCATGGTGACATGGTTGAGACATAGCGACACTTTAAGCACATAAGTATGTATGCAAGGTGACCGTGTCCCATGTGTTCCCTTCGAGCCTGGTGACGTGATCGAGCCCCATGCGTTCCCTTCGAGCATGGTGACGTACACAATGCCTGCGTTCCCTTCGAGCCTGCTCTTGTGCACTATGCATGAACTTAACATTTTAATTAACCGATATCATATGCTTGCATTGGCCGCCTTCCTTTGGGCTAAGCCAGGTAGGCACGAGGGCCTCATTCATTCGTAACCATCATCATTATCATCATATGCACTTTTATCTTTCTGCACTATTCTGGTTCTTACGTTCATTATCATCTTCATTCATTAGCCTTGGTCATAGCATAGCCTCTAGTGATCTATCCTCATGATGCATGCACGACTCAATACTCATGTTCTTGTTCTTGGCACCCTTAGGTGGCTTACAGTAATACAGATAAACATATCACATAGATAAACATATCACATACACTTCTACTGCTAGGTGCTTGTTGGAATATATGTGGACCTCGGAACTCCTTTTCGGAAACCACCCAGCAACTTCAGGGAACCTCCACGGAACCCATCCAGCAACTCTCTAGGGAACCACTCATCAACTCTAGGGAACCTCCGCGGAACCAACTAAGCAACTCTCCAGGGAACCACTCAACCATTCCAGGGAACCTCCGCGGAACCCATTCAGAGACTCTTCAGGGAACCACTCAGCAACTCTAGGGAACCTCCGCGGAACCCATTCAGAGACTCTCCAGGGAACCACTCAGCAACTCTAGGGAACCTACGCGGAACCTACTAAGCAACTCTCCAGGGAACCACTCAACCATTCCAGGGAACCTCTGCGGAACCCCTTCAGAGACTCCCCAGGGAACCACTTAGCAACTCTAGGGAACCTACGCGGAACCCCTTCAGAGACTCTCCAGGGAACCCCTCAGCACCGTCCCAGGTGCCCGCTCAACAACTCTCTAGACTTCTCTTAGTTACTCTACGCGGAACACTCAGCACCCGTCCAGGCACCGCTCAACGACTCCAGACTTCTCTCAGTCACTCTCGGGATCCTCCGCGGAACCCACTTAGCACCACTCCTGGTGCCCACTCGGCACTCTTCACGTAACCCTCTCAGCTCTCCAGGGCTCCTCCTCGGAACCCCATCAGCAACACTCCTGGTGCCCACTCCGCACTCTTCGCGTAACCCTCTCAGCTCTCCAGGGATCCTCCGCGGAACCCACTCAACACCATTTCTGGTACCCACTCAGCAACTCCATGTAACCTCCTCGACACTTTAGGGATCCTCCGCAGAACTCCACTCAGCACCAATCCTGGTGCTGCTCAACGACTCCAGACTCCCCTTAGTCACTCTAGGAATCCTCCGCGGATCCCGTTCGACGCTTACTCTCTGTTGCTTATTTTCTCTCATTTCCTCACATTCATCTCCAGTTCAAACACCACATATTCCAACAGTACCCGAGCAACATCATGAACGTCCATGAGTCATAAACAACGTGATTATAACCAACATGCAACATAATATTTATCCTCATAGCATTTCTAATTTTTCCTACTCAAAATACACACATGACATACAAATAAACATCTCATAGATAGGGGTGATTGGACTACCCACCTCTTAAGAAGGTTGGTGAGGGGAGTTTGAAGTGAAGATCCACAAGCCTTGATGCTCTCCAAAGCTTTTGGTCACTTCCTCCAAGATGAAAACCTTGCACTATGAGGAGGATGATGAGTTGTTCCTCTTGGTGGTGGCTGTACGAAAATGGAACTAAGATGAGGAGACTTTGGGGGGCTGTGTTTCGGGACTTGGGAGGTGAAAGGGGATGGGAAGGGTGCTTGATTGCTAGGAGACAAAGTGGTGGTCTTGGAGCTTTGCTTGAGGTGTGTTTATGGAGGATGTGAGAATGAGGTTTTTGCTTAGAGTTTTGAGGAGAAGTCTTGGTTTTGAGGAGCTGAATGTGAGGGGACTTAATTGGATTTTAGGATTTAGAAAAAGGTGATGAATAGTGGGAGGTATGGGCATAGGTATGGCTTATGATGTGATTTGGTTAAGTGTGTAAGACAAGTAATGGTGATGGGAATTTGGAAGCATGATTTTGGGGATTAATTTTGTCCAAAAATCTCCTCTCCTAGCCTTGCAGCCCTCACCCATAGCTGCTGCAAAATTTCATTTTCTCCCGATTCCGGTTCGCTCGTGTTTTATCGCTCGTAGTATCAGTGCGTCGCGCACGGTTGTCCGAAAAATATTCCGTTTATACCGTCGCAATCCTCTAATTCTCCCCTACCTAAGGGTATTAATAGTTAAAGATGTTCGTGAATTTTTCTCCACAGGAGTATTTTCACAGACACCTTTTATACGTTAGAAATTCCATCGGCGTACAGCGGCCATTCGGTTGTCGGCCGAACTTCCTATTGCGACACGTCTTATTTCCTAGGGGTATTCTACGTAATAATTTCCCATCTTAATTCTCAAAGCATGATTAGAAAATTAATTTAATAATTATGTTTACGATTATTTCTCTAAGGAAAAATCGGGATGTTACACGTCGCAATTGGATCCCTTGTGGATCTGAAAGCCGTAAAGAAGGATATATTTATTTTGAACGACGGAAGCGCAAATAGGCTTTCAACAAAATTGGCAAAGTTGTGGGAAACCAGACTATGTCATTTGTATGAAGCCTTGAACAACGTAAATTTGGCTTTCATCAAAATTGGCACCGTTGCCGGGGAGTTGCGTCAAAATTACATAGCTTGAGTTTTGCTTGATTAAACAATTGTGAATATTTGTAAAATATTATATAGTTCTTATTTTGTTATTTTGTGAACTCTTGTTCTAATCTTATTGGCTAGTGTAAATTTTCCTTAGCAATTGCGAGGTAAAGCTTCAAAAGATTAGTTGTTATTTGACCCCGAGATTAAAGCTACTTCAAGGAAAAATAGTAAAACAAGGAAAAAACTAGCCAAACAAAGACAAGAACAAGAAGCAACATCTTCATCTTTAGAAACCAATCCACAAGAAAACATGGCTGACAACACTGGAGCTGGTGACAACACTGGAGCTGGCAACAATACAGGAGCCAGTGACAACAGGGGTTTCGTAAACTTCACCCCTAGGAACATTATTAGAATGAGCAGAACCACTGGAGCTCAACGATCACCTCAGATGCAACCTGGTCTGGTACAATTATTGTATGCTAACCCGTTTGCAGGTTTGGATCATGAGGATCCTTATGCTCATTTGACAAAGTTTTACGAACTCTGTGGGACCGCGGGAATGTCGGAAGCTGACGAAGAATCTATCTTTTTGAGGATGTTTCCCCTGACGCTAATTGGAAAAGCCAAAGAATGATTGCTGGATCAGCCACAACATATTTTGTCCAACTGGGATCAATTAGAGGAGAAATTTTGTGCGAGGTATTTTTCTCAATCCAAATTTATGGATTTAAAAACTGCAATTTCTACTTTTGTGCAGGCACCCGGAGAAAGTCTCTGTGAGGCCTGGGAGAGGTATAAATCCATGCTGGGGAAATGCCCCAATCATGGGTTTTCGATGCGCGGACACAAATTCATATCTTCCGAATCGGACTCCAACAACAGCACAAACTTATGCTTGATGCTGCCGCTGGTGGACAGATAATGTCCAAAACACCCGAAGAAGCAATCTCCATCATTGATTCCATGGCCTTGATAGATCAACAAGGCTAATACCACAGAGGACCCAAAAGAGGAGGAATGCTTGAACTAGGCACAAACGATGCAATACTCGCTCAAAACAAGCAACTCCAACAACAAATAGACGAAGTGAAGAAGACCTTAAGCGAATTGCCAAAGCAAATCAGGGAGGCTCGAGATTCCAAAAGGCAGCAGATATTTTAATGTAATATTTGTAATGGTGATCACCCATCTACTTATTGTAATTTTACGGAAGAAGAAGTCCATTATTTGGACAACCAGCAAAGGCCGCCCTATCCAAATAATTTTCAACGGGGGCCAAATCAACAGTCATGGAGGCAAGAGGCAGGACCTTCATTTAACAAAGCTCCGCAACAGCCATACCAACCACCCCACCCATATTAGAATCAGCCTCCGGTGTATCCAAACTTCAAATTAGAGGAGACATTTAATCAGTTTATGCAGCAATCAATGGCAAATCAAAGGAACAATGAAGCCTCTATTAGGAGTTTGGAACTACAACTGGGACAACTAGCCACTGATATGGCAGAATTGAAAAAGAATAGATTCACTGCCAACATGGGGCTAAACCCCAAAGACTCTTGTCGAGAAAAGAGGCCTGATGATGAAGAAGGAAGCTAAAAAGAAATAGGCGTCGAGCTAACGACGTTAAACAAGCGCTGCCTAGGAGGCAACCCAGTGTTTTGTGAGTTTTTATCATTTTAGTAGTTTATTAATTTTAAGGTGTTAGAATATGTTTTTATGAAACATGGTGAAAAAGAATTAAGGTTTTGTTTAAATCATGTAATTAAGGTAAGATTTTGAGGTGCTAATCTTTTCCAAACAACACTAACATGAAGCACTTAAGATTTTAAACTAATAACTGATTCTTAAACCTTCCCCCAGTTTTCAACAAACGTGGTGTAACATAATTTAATCTGGAAATAAGATTTCTAGTTGGTTTAGAATTGAAGAATTATCAAGAAAGGAAATCTTTTTAAGCACCTTCAAGGAACATGTTTTATTTTGTATCCATAAATCATTGTGGGAAATTCTGTCCACAATAAGCGGGAAATTCTGTCCGCAGTTGTAGGAAATTCTGTCTGCAATAGGATTCAAAATAAAACCATGATCTCTCTAATGCTACCTGGAAGAAAGGAAATTTTTTTGGATTGTTTTTGCAGGCCGGAGAACAACCAATAAATTGTCCTAAATACAAAAGAGAGACACATTTCTAGAGGATGATGAGCATGATTCTTCAAGAAAGATGAGCCTCTATCTCCTCAACACATTGGAGCAAAAGTAACCCACATTGCAAGGAGGCTACGTCAAGGGAACCCATTCACCATAAACAGGGAGCATTTCTAATCTCTCTAGCACCTTAATTAAGTTCCTTTAATTAGTTTAATGTATGCTTAAGATTTGTATGTTTAAAAACAATACTGAGTATTAGTTTATTTTACTTGGGTTGATGCATGAACAAATACCTCATGAATTGAATTGTTTCACTATCCATAATAGACCTTTGTGAGTACATACATAGATACCATGAACATGTCATTATGCATTTTTACTTGTTTGCATAGCATAACCATGAAGATGTTTTTAAATCAAGGAAATTAAACCTGACCCAAGTGAGGGAGTGAGCCTAAACACTAAGTGAGATAGAGAGAATCACCATTGTTTTGCACAATTGAATTTGTTTGAGTCTCTGATTTTAATAATTGTATGGAAGTAATAGGAAATGATCAAGGCATTCTGTTCATTAGAATTTAACCCACTTGTCCAAATAAAGCCGACCTTTAATTAGGAATATCCCTTGACACCCCATTTGAGCCTAACATGAGAAATTTCTTGGTTTGTTACATAATCCCTGAATTTAAAAAAAAAAATAATGATCTCCCTTAAAATCCGGAATTAAGAGAGCATTCAAATTGGATTATGAGCAAAGATCCAAGTCAGGGGGGACAAGGGTGAACAATAGTGGGAGTGGACATATTGCAAAAGAACAGAAGAAAGAAAAAGGGCGTAATCTTTATCCCAAATTACAAAAGAAGAAATGAAAGAAAAAGAAAAAGAAATTGGGAAAAAGAAAGTAAGGAGAAAAAGGGTTGAAAAAGAGAAAAAGAAGAAAATGTTGAAGAAGAACAGGCGACAACAAGGAGTTGGTTTTCAAATGCTCTCTTAATTGAAATATTTGCATATCCAGAAAAACCAATTTTTCTTGTAGCCTGGCCCCATTACAACCTTTACAAAAGTCCTTCTGTGATCCTTGCATGACCATACTTTTGGATTGAATGGTGAGACAGGTAACAAATTTAAATTGTGGTGATTCAATGGTGACAATGAGCGAAACACTCACCTGAAACTGGTCCACTGACCATTGTGCGATAAAGATTTCCTTGATGGACAAGACATTGGATAATGTGATTTGTTATAGCATTCAAGTACTTATGCATTTGATTATGTTAAAGTTCTTCTATGGTGTCTCACAGGTCTCAAGCTTGAACAGTCTGAACAATTTCAATTCATTGCAATAACCAATTGTTCATAAGCATCGATCTCTTGTAAAATAATTCTATTACCTCTTGTTTGAGGACAAACAAGGTCTTAAGTCAGGGGGAGTGATAAGTGCCTAATTTACACATTTTTCGACTATTAAAAGGCACTTATCTTTTTATGTTTTAATGAATTATCTAATGAATTCCTCATCTTTTGTAGGATTTTAAATATATTTTGAAAGATGGATGTAAGCATAGTTAATTGAGAAGAATCCCATAAAGAATGGACCAAAAGGCCAAAAGCGGAAAAAGAAGCAAATTGACAAAATCAGGAAAGGACCGCTCAGCGCATGGACCATATCGCTCAGCGCCAGAAAAGGACAAACATCGCTCAGCGGTGCACCCTTGGCCACTCAGCGGATGTACCTCGGAGCCACTTGCAGCCGCCACATTAATTGTGCCAGCTGGAGCCAACCTGGATTGCGGCGCCGCCCTGACACGTCGACGCCACCCCTGCAAAAGCTGCCGGAGCATTTATTACACCGCATGAAAAGATAAGCCGCTCAGCGATAAAGACGAAATAGCTCAGCGGTGGTACCAAAACCGCTGAGCGATGGCCAACAAATTTTGCCTATAAATAGAGGAGGCCGTGTATCCATTGAAGACATCTTCCATACACCCTCTTCCCCCACAAAATACTTCATTCTTTTACACTTTTAAGCCTAGGTTAGTTTAGCAACAAAGAGGAGGCCGGTGAAGGAGCCAGGAGATCGAGGAAGCTCGGCGAACCGCTATCATGATAGCGTGATAACGTGTCATGGTAAGCGTCCAACCTTGCCTCTGAGATTCTCTTGTAAGATGGATTTGTAATCCTCTTGTTGTTGGGATTTTGATGAATATTGTAGTATGATTGTATCCATGTACTTTTGCATATGAATCTATTATTTTCCTTATGATTCGCTTGAATGATTTTATGCTTAATGCTAGATTTTGTTTAGTGTTTTGCTTCTTAATTTGGGACTTATTTGTATGAACAAAAGTTATATTAATTAAGTCATAACCAATTTAAGATCAATGTTGCTATGCTAAGCTAGATTCTAGACTTGAACGTTGTGAACGAAAGTTACAATCATTAAAGTTGGAACTAAATCATTTCATCTAATCTTGTTGCCGTAACTAGAATAAAGGTTAGCCGTTTTAACATCTGGAATAACGCTGGCGTACTTTGTTAAGCTTGTGTGCGAAAGTGACAGTTTAACAAAGGAAACCTGTGATCTTTTCATGCGCGAAAGCGATGACAAGCTAAGAACTGGTGGCGGGCAATCAATGAAATAATAGTTCTGTGTAATAAGTAATTGGATGCATGAAACTATGATATGATTCAATTCCCAACAAACTTCCGGATCTACCTCTGATTTGTTGCCTATTTATTTTATGTTGTTTATTTATCTATGTAACTATCAAATCAAGTTACCAAATCCTTAACTTCATTGTTTAATTAACTAAACTAAAGAATGGTAATTTTACAACTCTCTGTGGATTCGACTATACCTGACTATACGGCAATTGGATCCCTTGTGGATCTGAAAGCCGTAAAGAAGGATATATTTATTTTGAACGACGGAAGTGCAAATAGGCTTTCAACAAAATTGGCACAGTTGTGGGAAACCAGACTATGTCATTTGTATGAAGCCTTGAACAACGTAAATTTGGCTTTCATCATCAGCGCCCTGGAGTTCTGTTACAAACCCGTCAACCCCTGCTGAAACAAACTCTGTTTCGAATAGGAAGGGGAAAGAAATCATTTCTTTTCCATTCCATTATTCCAGGAAAGGAAAGAGAGAATTAGGGAATAATTGAAATTAGCAATGATTCTGATTTGCTTTAGCTGTTAATGATTTGTTAGGAGAATAAATTGGTTGCACTAAAATAGGAAGGGAATATACTGAGGCCAGGATTTTCTCTCTCTAGCGGTATAAGATAGAACCGTGGGGGAAGGGGTTTGGCATTCAAGTTTTAGACAGAACTAGAAGGGGACCAAGGGATCTATTATTTCCCAGGCTTATTTTCCTAATTATCGTTTTGTTATTCTGCAGCCCTTGGGCTTGTTTATGTTCTTCCAGGAAACTCGCCATTGGAATTCCTATTTAATTAATAAATTCAGCAGCAGATTCAGCAATCTCTTTTAATTGGATACCAGTTCTTACAAGTTCACGTTTAAAAAAACTTGCTTTCTGATTCATCCCGCTCAGCGACGCCTGGGGCCGCTCAGCGATACCTGGGCGAGGCTGAAATCGAATGCATGGTTTTCTTTCCTTTCTCTTCCTCCTTTGTCCATGGATCCTTCTTGAGGTTTTCACACATTTTCAACCATTAAAATCCTATCTAGTCCAGGTCACAAGACCCTTTAGAATCACTCCTAAGTCCTAGCATAACATTTCTAACATCATTCATCATAGTTTACATATTCATCACAATGAAACATTATCAAACACAAGCTCCAAGGAGATGAGAAAACCAAGTTTACCCACTTTCTTGGGGCTGCAAAGAAGGCTGGAGAGGGTGGAAGAGATGTGGGATCCTTGGGTGAATTGCTTCCTAAACCGGTTTCCTGATTCCAGCAGAGTTCCCGAACCGAACGATATTTGGGCAGAGTTTCAACACTCTTGAAATTTTTGTGAAAATTTCTGAATGGGAGGGGCTATTTATAGCCAAGGATCTGCCCCCAAAAATTACCCTTTTGCCCCTTGCCAAAATTACCAAAATGCCATTTTCTATTTTCTTTAATAATTATTTAATTCAAAAGATAATTCAAAGGTCAAATCAATAAATAGTAATTGAATTTTATAATATTTTCCCTTGGAATCTGATTCAATCACGTGGTCAATGCAGGTGTAGGGCCCACTCGGTCCTGTTTCGCTCGTTTTTGGTCGTTCGTAGTCCCGGTGCATCGCGCACGGTTGTCTGAAAAATATTTAGCTTATACTGTCGCGATCCTCTAATTCCCCTCTACCTAAAGGTATAATTACTTCAAGGCATTTGTGAATTTTTCTCTGGAGGAGTATTTTTCACAGATACCTTTGACCCGTTATCTCTCATCGGTGTCCTAACAGGACCGTTCCGCTGGCGTTTCCGCAATCGCTAAAGCTTCCTAGTAGCTGTTTGGGGTTGCTCTAAGGGTTTTGTCATCTTTTCCCCCATAAGGTATGGTTTCCCAAGATTGGGGCCCACTGCCCAGTTCTACTGGCTAAATGGGGCCAAACGGGACTGTTCTAGTGTCTGCAGAATCATCCGCAAGTGAGTGGAACTCTGTTTTTCCAACGGTTTGATTTTTCCACTAAATTCTAAGGGTCATGAGGAACTATTTGAGCGTCATCAAAATTTTGAGAAACTAAACAGATTAATTTCTATTAATTTTCGCGTGTTAACCTATACAGGATGCTCTACGAACAGTTAATTGGGGAAATTTTCCCTAGGAAAGGAGTGGGATGTTACATTCCTTAGAAAAATTTTGTCCTCGAAATTTCGTACCTGAGAAGAGCTCTGGGTATGCTGCCTTCATGTCTTCCTCCAGCTCCTATGTATGTTCCTCGACCTTGCCGTTTTCCCAGATAACTCGAACCATCGAGATCTTGTGGTCTTGTGGTCAATAATTCGTTGTGGCATTAACGGCAAGGCAAGATCTTCTCTGAGTATGATTTTCTCTGGCTCCAAAACATGATCTGGAGAGGCAGAATACTTCCTCAGCTTAGACACATGAAAGATATCATGAACATTTGCCAGATTCGGTGGGAAAGCTATCCGATACGCCACAGGTCCGATGCGCTTCAAAATCTGGAAGGGTCCAATGAATCGGGGACTTAGCTTCTTGACCTTCATGGCCCTCCCAATGCCTGTAGTAGGAGTGACCTTCAAGAATACATGGTCTCCTTCTTGAAACTCTAGGGGTCTTATTCGGACGTCGGGCGTAGCTCTTTTGACGACTCTGAGCTGTGAGGATTTGTTGTCTGATCTGCTGTATCCACTCCTCGGTATCTTGGGCCTCTTCGGGTCCCAAGTATCTGTATTCACGACCATCGTTCCAACAAAGGGGCAACAGACACTTCCGACCATAGAGTGCTTCAAAGGGGGCCATGCCAATACTCGCATGGTAACTGTTGTTATAAGAGAACTCTATGAACGGTAACAGTTCATCCCAATACCTGGGTGAATCAAGTGCGCATGCCCTCAGCATATCCTCGAGGGTGTGAATCATCCTCTCAGTCTGTCCATCAGTTTGTGGATGATATGCCGTGCTCAACGCCAAATGAGTCCCATATGCCTTCTGGAAAGCTGTCCAAAATCGAGACGTAAATCGAGGATCCCTATCTGATATGATGGACGCGTGTAATCTCACCACTTCCCTTATGTATAGTTGCACCAACTTTTCCAGTGGATAGGTCATCTTCACCGGAATGAAATGGGAAGACTTGGTGAGTCGGTCAACAACCACCCAAATGGTGTCTACACCTCTCGTCGTACTCGGCAATCCCGATACAAAATCCATGGATATGCCATCCCACATCCATTTGGGTATATCCAGAGGAGTCAACAATCCTGGAGGCTTCCGGTGTTCAACCTTCGCCTTCTGACACACCAGACACTTTTGCACCCATTCTTCCACGTCTCGCTTCAAGCCTGGCCACCAAAACATCTACTTCAAATCATGATACATTTTGGTGATACCTGGGTGCATGGTGAACTGGCTCTTGTGACCTTCATTCAAAATGTCTCTTCGTAGATTACCCTCGTCAGGTATACAAATCCGGTTGTTGAAGCGTACAATGCCCTCCCTGCCTACCACTGCTTCCTTGACCTTCCCCTCCTTCACGGCCTTGACAAACTTCAGCCAGAGGTCTTCTTGACAGTGATTCTGAGCTTCGCTTATCCTCTGCCTGAAACTGCTAGTAATCTATAGCGGTCCTAGCTTAATGCTGTTGTCCTGCCGAATAACTCCTAAATTCAGGTCTCGAAACTCTTCCAGTAGCTTGGACTCTTCTACCATCATCTGAACCATGTGCAACGCTTTTCTACTCAGTGCATTTGCTACCACATTCGCCTTTCCGGGATGGTAGTTCAGACCAAAATCATAGTCCTTCAGAAACTCCATCTACCTCCTTTGCCTCATATTCAGCTCCTTCCGGTCGAAGAGATACTGCAGGCTCTTGTGGTCAGAGAATACCTCAAACCGAATGCCATAGAGGTAATGTCTCCAGATCTTCAGCATGAATACCACAGCTGCTAATTCCAAGTCATGGATCAGATAGTTTGCCTAGTGCGGTCTCAACTGTCTGGACCCGTAAGCCACCACTTGGCGGTTTTGCATAAGCACGCATCCTAGTCCCATCCTTGAGGCATCACAGTACACCTCACTTGGTGTGTGTGGTTCTGGCAAGATCAATACAGGAGCGGTGGTCAATTTCTCCTTGAGCTTGCAGAAGCTCTCCTCGCATACCGGTGACCACTCAAACTTAACCTCCTTGTGGGTGAGCTTGATAAGGGGTAGCGCCATCTGAGAAAACCCTTGATAAACCTTCGGTAGTAGCCCCGAAAAGCCCAAAAAGCTTTTGATCTCTGTGACTGTGGTAGGTCACTCCCATTCTATTACAGCCACAACCTTGCTTGGATCCACCGAGATTCCCTGCTCTATCACCATGTGTCCCAAGAACTTCACCTCCTTGGTCCAGAACTAGCATTTCGAGAGTTTAGCATACAGCTGCTTCTCCCTCAAGACATCTAGAACCAACCTGAGATGCTTGGCGTGATTCTCCTCAGTCTTCGAGTATATCAGAATATCATCTATGAAGACTATAACGCATTCGTCCAAGTATGGCCTGAAGATCCGGTTCATGTAGTCCATGAAAATCGCAGGGGCATTAGTCAACTCGAACGACATCACGATCAACTCATAGTGGCCATAGCAAGTCCTGAAAGCCGTCTTAGGAATATCTTCATCTGAGACCCATATCTGATGGTAGCCTGAGCGTAAGTCAATCCTTGAGAAAACTTTGGCTCTTCTCAGCTGATCCATCAAATCATCTATCCTCGGCAACAGGTACGTGTTCTTGATCGTGACCTTGTTCAGTTGCCGGTAATCAATACATAGCCTCATCGAGCCATCTTTCTTCTTCACGAACAACACTGGAGCTCCCCATGGTGACGCGCTAGGTCGAATAAACCGTTTGTCAAATAATTCCTCCAGCTGCTTTTTCAGCTCCTACAGCTCTACCGTGGACATACGGTATGGTGCCATTGAGATTGGTCCAGCTCCCGGAACCAAGCTAATAGAGAATTCCACTTCTCTCCTCGGGGAAAACTCCGGAATGTCATCTGGGAATACATCCGGGTATTCACTCACTACCGGAATATGCATCACGTCCTGCTTTGCCTCCACCTCTGACGAAGCCAGGAAAATGAAGCTCTAGTTCTCCAATGGACACAGTACAAAACTACTGATTCTTCCTTAGAGGGTGGCGTGGTTGGAACCACGAAAGGAAAGGTTACCAGTTTCTTAGCGCAATCCAAGATCACCTAGTTGTTGCATAACCAATCCATTCTTAGAATGACATCCAAGCCCACTAAGGGTAAATAGATAAGATCAACTATGAACATCCGATCCTGTAACTGAAGTGGACACTGGACACATACTTGACAAGTCTCAATAGGTGGAGCGGTAGGGGTAGACACCCTCAGCGTATAGGGTAAGGCTACAGGCGTTAGGTTTAGTCTCCTAACACTGTTATAGGAAATAAAGGAGTGCGAGGCTCCCGAATCATACAATACAATCAAAGTACTACCCAGCATAGTGAACTTACCCATGATCAACCCTTCTGATCCTCAGCCTCTTCGCCAGACATCGTGAAGACCCGTCCTACTTGCTGGCCGGGCGGTGGAGCTGTCGGACAATACTTGGCAATGTGGCCTTCCTTCCCACATCTAAAACATACGTTCTGCCGCGCATAGCATTCTCCTTGGTGGAGCCTTCCAAATTTAGGGACTAATCCACATAGCATTCTCATTATATCTATCGTCATATCTCATCATATCTCATCATATCTCATTATCATAGCTCATCATATCTCATCATCATGCCATTAACCCCATTGGCCAATCTACCCTTTTGGGACTGGTGAGGTAACATCATTGACCAATCCACCCTTTTGGGACTGGTGAGGTAACATCATTGACCAATCCACCCTTTTGGGACTGGTGAGGGGCATGTCCGTAGACGTGCCAAGAGAAAAAAATCCTATCATATAACTACATACTCATTCCCTAGTGTTCAATTATAACCTTTACATATTAGGTGATTAACTTCTAGCTCTCTAAGGTCGTCCTAACACTTACATGACAACCCTGTCCTCATGATGCATGACATTATACCCATTCTACTCATAAATCATCTACATGCAATGTTCCACATACATCATCATAAACATACCTCATGAAATGTTCTACATACATCATCATAAACATACTTCATGCAATCATCATAAACATACTTCATGCATATCAGTCAGCGTAATAAGTGTTGGAAATGTGTGTCCAGGACAACCTTCATCAATCTTGTTTTTGTAAAAATAACTAAGTCTTAGGCCGCTCAGCGAAAACTCTTGTTCGCTCAACGGTCTGAGCTTAATCCGCTCTGCGATCAGAGCCTCGTTGCTCAGCGGTCAAAGCTGTATCGCTCAGCGGTGACTCATCTCGCTCAGTGGGCTGGGCCCGATTTTCAAAAATATCTTTCCATCCTTATCCACATCCTCAGTGACCTTCAAGCCGCTCAGCGGATCCTCTGGCCGCTCAGCGCCTTGGAGTTCACGTTTAAAAAAAACTTGCTTTCTGATGCATTCCGCTCAGCGACGCCTGGGGCCGCTCAGCGGTACATGGGGGAGGCTGAAATCGAATACATGGTTTTCTTTCCTTTCTCTTCCTCCTTTGTCCATGGATCCTTCTTGAGGTTTTCACACATTTTCAACCATTAAAATCCTATCTAGTCCAGGTCACAAGACCTTTTAGAATCACTCCTAAGTCCTAGCATAACATTTCTAACATCATTCATCATAGTTTACATAATCATCACAATGAAACATTATCAAACACAAGCTCCAAGGAGATGAGAAAACCAAGTTTACCCACTTTCTTGGGGCTGCAAAGAAGGCTGGAGAGGGTGGAAGAGATGTGGGATCCTTGGGTGAATTGCTTCCTAAACCGGTTTCCTGATTCCAGCAGTGTTCCAGCAGAGTTCCCGAACCGAATGATTTTTGGGCAGAGTTTCAACACTCTTGAAATTTTTTGTGAAAATTTCTGAATGGGAGGGGCTATTTATAGCCAAGGATCTGCCCCCCAAAAATTACCCTTTTGCCCCTTGCCAAAATTACCAAAATGCCCTTTTCTGTTTTCTTTAATAATTAATTAATTCAAAAGATAATTCAAAGGTCAAATCAATGAATAAGAATTGAATTTTATAATATTTTCCCTTAGAATCTGTTTCAATCACGTGGTCAATGCAGGTGTGGGGCCCACTCGGTCCCGTTTCGCTCGTTTTTGGTAGTTCACAGTCCCGGTGCGTCGCGCACCGTCGTTCAAAAAATATTCCACTTATACCGTCGCGATCCTCAAATTCCCCTCTACCTAAAGGTATAATTACTTCAAGGCATTTGTGAATTTTTCTCCGGAGGAGTATTTTTCACATATACCTTTGACCCGTTATCTCTCGTCGGTGTCCGAACAGGACCGTTCCGCTGGCGTTTTTGCGATCGCTAAAGCTTCCTAGTAGCTGTTTGGGGTTGTTCTAAGGGTTTTGCCATCTTTTCCCCATAAAGTATGGTTTCCCAAGATTGGGGCCCACTGCCCAGTTCTACTGGTTAAACGGGGCCAAACAGGACTGTTCTAGTGTCTGCAGAATCATCCGAAAGTGAGCGGAACTCTGTTTTTCCGACGGTTTGATTTTTCCAGTAAATTCTAAGGGTCATGAGGAACTATTTGAGCGTCATCAAAATTTCGTGAAACTAAACAGATTAATTTCTATTAATTTCCGCGTGTTAACCTATACAGGATGCTCTACGAACAGTTAATCGGGGAAATTTTCCCTAGGGAAGGAGTGTGATGTTACAAATAGGGATTCCATGTGAAAGTATATGGTGAATGATAGATAACAGATTCATGAGGTTTGGTAACCTTTTATACTTGGGCTTTTGTGCATGGCACGTCAAGTCAGTGACTTGGTTTGTTACTCGAAATCCGGGAATTCCGCCAAGTCTGTTAGCAAATCTCGTGATTTGTGACCTTGTTATTCATAATGATTAACTTGGACCCTTAATGGGTCGTGTTCACTGTAACACCCCTGATCACCGCTTACGCGATCGTTGTAAACACAGCTGATAGGGTTGTTCTCTGCATTGGTTGAGTTACTTCTAGCCCATACTTTTAGCTTGGCAAAATATAGACCCTTTTCCTTTTGAAAACCTTTCTCCTTTCTTTAATAATTTATAAACTAGGAGCCATGTGAGATTAAGAAATAATATATATATATATATA
>QANU01015918.1:0-14677 GCA_003254905.1 Nissolia schottii
GAAAAGCAGAAAACCAATGGAAATATATAGTTAAACTAGCCTGTTGTTTTAGCCATGCATTCTCCATGCTTAGATTTTGCAGGCAAATGTTGGTCCCTTGGTCCAATAAGGTTGGACCCCCCACAATATAAGCATGGTATCTTGTTGAGTGCCTTTTCGATCTCTGCTCGTATCTTATCATTGTGTTGACGAAGAGTTGTGTTATCTGATCGCTCACATAGAGCCTATAAAGAATATTAATTGCATATACACAATGTACAAAATCAATCGACATTACTTAGCTAAACATGTAAATATAATTTCCCTTAAATGAAGATCAGTCACTTATACTAAAGAAATTGAGTTCTATTAATTTGTACACGGTGATTATAGACACCATTTTGGGCACACGAAGAATCATATTCAAATAAATAGGAATTTCAATTGTGTAAGTTGTGAATCCGTGCATAAGAAAATATAGAAAATATATAAGTTAATAATTATGACTTTTAGTTAAGTGATCAATTTAATCGATCATACATCATTAATTGATAAGATTTACCATGTTTACTAGAAATATAAATAAAATATATCTTATTATCGATTCTTCGATCCCAAAATAACTAAAGACGTGTTTAAAAATTATATACAAATAATATTTGTTTAAATAAACTAGATCACTGGTCCCATTATTTTGAAACCAAAATTTTACTTGATTTGGCTGAAGCTCAAGTTCGTAGCTTAATTGACGTCGTGTCCTTTCATTTGGGTGTGCACATCGCTTGAACGCACTTTTCAAAAATGAAAGTCTCAATTAGTTGAGTATACGAGAGAGCTGAGGTAAATGTCAAATACAAATTAAATAAAAGAAAAAATACATGTATCAATGAATATACAAAGAAAAGACATGAGCTATGGACCCAATGTTAGGTATGAAATAGACATATATAGCCACACACCAAAATACATGAATAGTTATAACATAACAATTATTTCCACCTGATTTTGAAAGTATAAAAAAAAATCTTCTGCTTTTATGAAAATATTAATACCTCTTTATATTTGAATAGTTATAATTTAATCACAAATTTAAAACAATAAATAATTTGAGTTAGTAAGACACTTGGTAAAATCTTAAATGTTATAGTATCGATACCTTTGAAGTTTATGGGTTACCAGAGTAAACCCAAAAAAGAAAAACTTTTTAATCTACCTTATTAAAAGTCTTATACAAACAATGTATAAAGCTTAAGATGTATTTATTTTTTCAATAAAAAACATTTTTCTTAAAAAAATAAGTATAAACAAACACATCAAGAGTGAGATACGTAAATGGATTATAGAGTTTTGTTACAACCCAAAGTTGAACTAGGCCCAATTAAGAGTGAATTAGTTGGTTAAGCCCATTATTCATTTATTCATTTAGTGAGATATAAAATAAGGGAATTGATTCATTATAATGGATACTAGTTAAGTAATGAAATAGTGAATTCATTGGAATTCTTGGAGCTTTAATTTAATTTATCAATTAAGTCCATATTTTTTATGATCAATTTGAAAACTTATGTTTTAAATCACTATCAATTTAGTTCATCAGCCAAAAAATTAATAGACTTGGTTAATGTGGCACAAACAACTCTAATGTAGCGTTGGTATGGATTGTGTCTCATTAACTATGTCCATATTTTTTTTACGGGATGAATCAAACTGATTAAAAAAAAGTAATTGATTAAAATGATAAATCAAACGAATATAATCAACCAAGAAGGTCATTTTGCATAAAAATTAAACAAAGATGCCAAATTTAAAAGGGAAAAAAAAAAAAACCACCAACTTAAACCTTGTCCTTAATAGCAATAATACTTAAATAAAACCACACAAAGAAGTTTTCAATAAAAAAGCAAAGAATGTTGCAATTCAGATTTCAGAGCAATTGAAAGACATCTTGATTTTCTCCACAGTTGAGGTCACGAGCGCGTTGACAGCAGAAACAGAGTCCATGTTGTGGTCATCCAGTGAGGATGGACCGCTAACAAGTACCTGTATGAGTAGAGCTAGCAGCGAGCCTCTCAAATTCATGTCAGGCCCACTGCCGATGTTAGATGTTGCTTCTAAAGGAGCAGCATCACCCACTATAGCTCCACCACTACCGTTGCTGTTTGCAGCAATGGTGAAGCCAGGTAGGAGGATCGGCAGCCTGGAGGTGTCATTTCCTATCATTGCCTCATTGATGGTTGAGATATCAACGGGAGTGTACACCACCATTCGTCCCAAGCTGTCAATGCAACACTCTTGTAGAATCAGCAATTTGTTCTCGTTTGGGAGAAAAGGCTGCACCACATTATATGCAACATCATCAATAATTGTAGCAATGTCAATTACTAAAATTTCCTCTAGATAGTTATTTAATTGTATATTATCACTTTATAAAAGAAAAATGTTTCACTCTTATCATCATCGATACATAAAAAGTTACGAATGTCTAATTCATTTGTCTCCATTCCTTAGGAGCGCCAGTAAATGAGGAATCATATCATATGCATAAATAAAAAGATTTGTTAGAGAAGAAAAAAAGATGTAAGATAATACTGGATTTGTTACTCTTTCTCTTTTTAAGATTTACTACATATTTATCTTTCATACTCTAAATAAATATATTTTCAAAATAATTTAACCACATTTGCAGCAACTTNATTTGTTCTCGTTTGGGAAAAAAGGCTGCACCACATTATATGCAACATCATCAACAATTGTAGCAATATCAATTTTTAACTAAAATTTCCTCTAGATAGTTATTTAATTGTATATTATCACTTTATAAAAAAAAATGTTTTACTCTTATCATCATCGATACATAAAAAGTTACGAATGTCTAATTCATTTGTCTCCATTCCTTAGGAGCGCTAATAAATGAGGAATCATATCATATGCATAAATAAAAAGATTTGTTAGAGAAGGAAAAAAGATATAAGATAGTACTGGATTTATTACTCTTTCTCTTTTTAAGATTTACTACATGTTTATCTTTCATACTCTAAATAAATATATTTTCAAAATAATTTAACCACATTTGCAGCAACTTCTTGATCAACATTTCAGACAAAAACTAAAACACTTTAATTCAAACCAGATTTGTGAATCAATTTTACTAATCAGAAATGTGTTATATATCCTTATTGAATTTAACATAAACCATTTGGAGCAATATCTTTACTTTTCGAGTGCAAGCAATATCTTAATTAGGCAAGAACAATTATAAAAGTTAAAATTAAGAGTCCTGCTACACGTACACCTAAAAATATACATCATACATACACCTCGTACTTATATACATAAAATTTGTGTTTTAATGTCTATAATGTTTATGCACTAATTAAATATAATTGAGAATAGCATCTACAAGTTTGTAATGTTTGTGCACTCGTGGGAATAAAGTTTGTGCATTATTACGTGTAATGTTTGTGCATTTTTTTAAATAAAGTTCAAATTGTAAAACACTCTGATAATTTTGTAATGTTTGTGCATTTATACGTATAAAATTTGTGTATTACTATTTATAATGTTTGTGCATCTTTAAATAAAGTTCAGATTGTATATAACTCTAAACTATAGGTTTGTAGTGTAGTCCAAACACTACAAACCTATAGTTCAAACACTATAAACACTACAAAACTATAGGTTTGTAGTGTAGTCCAAACACTACAAACTCTGAACTAAAGTTTGTGCTTTAATGCTCGTAATGTTTGTACTTTAATTCCTTTAAGTTTGTGCTATATTTTGAGAAATTGTGTTGTATACGTATAATAATCATTAATTACTTAATTTAAATGGTGTATGTATGAGTGTATGAAATTGGGTGTACAAGTAACATTTTTGTAAAATTAAACCTCACAAAAAATCAAATTAGTTATTACTAAATTAATTAAAACACAAATAAAAATAAAAAAAGTAAGTACCTGAGAAAGTGATGTATAGTTATCCGGATGAGTTCCATTTGAGAAGTGTTGAAACTTGGCCACTGGATTTCCCTGGCACAGAGCATCCCACTGCAAGATTGTTTTTTCCCAAACACAAAAATGTATAAAAGCTTCTGTAATGAAAGATTTCCCTATCAAATGTAAAAGATACACTAACAGAAAAAAAAAAGACAGAGAGATATGTTAATTATATGAAGAGTACTGTTAACAATATTTAGGTAGGTTGTGAAGTAATACCTGCGGCCGTGTAGTTGGATCTTTGAGGAAGTCAAAAAGGACCTGAGGCAATAGAGGGAGCCAAAAAGAGGTGGCAGCACTGACAATAATGCCCTGTGGCACCCCTTCCACTGAACTATTTCGAACACATACCCTAACCCCGCCAATATTAGTCACCCTTACATATGGGAACTCTGAGGTATCTGACATGTCCAAAGCTACACAATACAGCTTAGTCATGCGTTGAGCAAGCTGCATCACACCTGTCCGTCCTTCAGGTAAAGTGATCACTGAACAACAATTAACTTAATTAATAACATAGACTTAATGAATTACTAGATAATTTGATTAGACCACAATCTAAATATAATTAGTGCATAGGAATTAGTATACTTATTTGGAGTTATCTAGATGACAGAGTAATTAATTAACCTCCTTTAGTGTCACAACTAGGCATTTGGTCCATTGAGGCGAATACAAATCTCTCACACATTCTTTCAAGTGTCAAAATCCACCTTTCTGCTCCAAATGCATTACCGTTGCATACAAGGTCTCTATACATCTCATGAGTTTTGATCATGTCATCTACTTCCACATGTTCAACCAAAGTAACCTATCGTTCGGAATCATATATATATTTATAGGATCAATAAATGCTGCAAACAATGTGGTTATATATAGGAGACTAAGACATGGATATATATTTAAGAAAATGTGATAAGTTACTAACCATGCTGGACCCATCATTCATGTCGTGGATTAACCATCCAGAGGGAAGCCTCCAAGGGTGAGAAATGGTGGAGCTGAATTTTGAGACATCAAATGACACGTCAGCTATCACCCATATACCTGCCTCAACTTGTAAGCAATAACGGAGGAAGAAGAACTCCCGAGATGGAACCAGAGGTGAAAGAATGTGCATTTTTGCATACATCTGTACAGACAGAGTCTTAACTCATCAACTAATCCAAAGATCATAACTAAAAGAAACTTGATAATAAGTTAAACATCAGTCAAGAAGCACGTTCCTAAATTTTCTATGAAAGACCTCAATGCATCTTTCAAAAGATATCACAAAAATGATACAAATAACATCATTCAGACTTAGAAAGAATACTATTATTTATAGATAGTGATGGTGAACACTTTTTTTCCATATATATTAAGGAGTGAATCATGAATGAATATCTTGTACACCATTAATTATTGTATCACATCATCGTATTTACCAAATATCCCTTAATTTAAACATGAATCCTCTGTAGGTCAAAAGAAGCATTTAAACTTAAAAACCTAGTTATACATAACACTTTCCATAATGTAAATCAAGGTTTTGATTGATTAAACTCAATTCCTTGTATCTCTTTTCCACCTAATTTATTTTCAAAAATTTCTGAAGTGCTCCTAAAGTAAGAGAAAAGTCTAATTCTATTTTTGTCATGTAACAATTTCTTTGAAAATATTGTGAAAGTAAAAAATATCAATGAACCACAAAATTGGGTTATCGAATGGTATATAATACAAAGCAAAACTTTTCTTTTTAGTTTTTACTCCAACGGTAACACCTTTAGAATTTCTCAAGTTTTAGGCGGGGAAATATGGAAAGGTGATAAGAAACAGGGACACAAAATTTGATTCCAGAGGTATTTATATAAACATACCAGCTGCAATGCTCCACTTCGACTCTCTGGCAAACCATTGTTAAGTACTTTGATTGTGTATGCTTTCTTAACAATTGTTGGGAAAAGAGCAACCCATTTTTTCTGTTAAGCCAAAAAGACACATCTTTATGACCGTACTTAAATGCAACATTAAAGAGAGAAAAGAAAGCATTCGAAAAAGAAAGATAGATTCTTGGTATCACGATGTCTAACATATTAGACGTCTTGCATATTAGTATTATTATTGTATACCAAGATTGTGGGTCATGATATTGAAACGTATGACATCAAATAGGCAGAGTAAATTTACTGAAAGAACATGTAAGAATATTTTATTTGAAAAAACAATAAAACAAGATCAGTTAGTTAGAAGCGGTTACCGCATCCAAGAACATGTCAACCAAGAGGTGCCCACGCATGATTACCCGCTTCAAATCCTTGGAAGACTCCCTGCGGGCATGAGTGCCTTCCAAGCGATAAGCCTTGTGGAACATCCTGTCGTAGCTTTCAACATGAAGAACGAACCTCCCGTCGATGGTTGACCTGAACCAGAAAGGCTCGTTGAACCACAACAACCTCTCCACCTCTTCCATCGCATCATTAGCAGCCTTCTCCATAATCGCTCTTTGCTCGCTCCCGAACATGCTTTGCATCTCATCGCTCGACGAATTCAAATTCTTGACAATCGACCTGCATTTGCCAGCAAGGGCAGGGACACTGTACTTGATTAACATGATAAATCAAATAAATATGATCAACCAACAAGGTCATTTTGCATAAAAATTAAACAAAGATAAAACAGCCGTACATGTGACATTAGAAAATAACAGGTCGACCTAGAGTGTAACCTGATCCAAAACTTTATTCATCTTAAAACAAAGATCTAACTTGATAATTTCACATTGAGATGGGATTAAAGAACTTGGGACCGATCTTGAATTAGCTCTGGCTTCATGTGAACTTGCGTTAATTTGTAAGGAAAAGGAAGGATTTGAGCCTACATTTTAGTGGTTGCTCTTGCATCCAGTAAAATGGAAGGACTTGAGTTCAAGTCATATGATGGATAAAAAGTCCGTCAATTATTTAATAATTAAAAATGAAGGATTTCCATCCGGAGCAAAAGAGATTCTATATGCTTGTAAAATAATAATAAAAATAAAAAAAAATAAAACCATTTAATAAAAAAAAAGAGTAAAAGCCGGTTACATAATGTAAAAAAGTGAATGCTTAAAAATGGCTGCTTTAATTGTGTATAAGAGAAAAACTAAACACGAGCAAAATACAGACTAAGCCAAACAACTTAAGAGTGTCATTTCTTAGTTGCTCCGCGTGGGATTTACAAAAGGTTAAGACCTTTTCTCATCCTTCAAAACCACAAAACTCAATGAAATCAATCAATATAAAAATAAATAAATAAATAAATAATGTTCTTACGCTTCAACATTAGCTATCTGATGAGCAGAGTGACGATGGTAGCCCCTACTTCCTGATCTTTCACCATCTTGCTCACCACCACCACCACCACCAGCCGATGACGACGATCTCTGAGGAGAATCCATGAATCTTTCAGTGAGCAAAATGGACCTACGTACAAATGAACACACAGAGATTAATTATAGTTGAGAACAACTCTTATTATTATTGTAACATGTTTATATAGGATTATGCCTCACCCCTGGATACATAGACGCGTGTGAGTTTGTCTTCACACGTACCAATTCAACATTCAAGAAAGGGTAAGACTTCCAAAATGAGAAAGCTAATTAAATTTTTATGGCCAAGGATTTACCCCTTGGATTTTTGCACTTAAATTTTTATGGCCAAGGATTTACCCCTTGGATTTTTGCACATATATTCGATGAATGCAACAAAAGTGTAATAGCTTTTTCTCACAAAGTACTAATCAGTGTCCAAGGTAAATCACCGGAAAAGGAAGGAGTGTTATGGAGTGCGGCCACACACTCCCCTCCTTTTCGTTTTGTCAATTTTTTTAAATTTGGTATATTTATAAGACAATGTAACTAGTCAATTAAATTAAGTCAGATACATTAATTTACAAATGTACTAAATTTAAAAATAAACGAATATTATGAAATGAACGGAATATGTAAAAAGAACTTGGAAAAATGCAATATAAAGGAAAGTTTCGATATCCTTCCATTTGGTCACGATTTTTTTCAAAATCCAAAAAAGTGAAAAAATTGAAGGAGAGTAAATGCATGAAAAAGGAGGTGGTAATTGTGATAACTGATAAGGATCAACCCCACATAGATCTTAAGATTCGGAACCTGGGTGGATTTTTGGGGAGATCGTGCTCAAACGTGGAGTGTAGGGGTGTTCATGGGCCGGGTTGGCCTATATCCGAACCCGGCCCTATATTTAGATTGGGCCAACTTTGAGGACCCGGACCCGACCTTAAACCCGATAGGCCCGATCATCTTCAGGTCGAGTTAAAACTCGGGTTTAGACCGGGTCAAAACGGGCCAAAATAAATTCAGAAACAGTAGAAACAGCAAAAACAGAAACAACAAAAATTGCATAACAGAAACAGCAGAAACAGAAACAACAAAAATTAGACAGCATATTAGACAGTAGAAATTAGATAGCAAAAACATAAACAGCAGAAATTAGACAACAGAAATTGGACTATGGAGATTTTAAAAAAAATATTAGACAGCAAAAATGCAAAATCAATGGAGACAATTATGAAGGAAAATAAAAATAAAAAATGTGTAATAATATGCTCCGGGCCGCCGGGCAGGGCCGGGTGGCCCGAGGCTAGACCCAAACCCGGTATGTATTAGGATCGGATTTTTTTTAGTTTTTTTTTACTTTTTTATAAAATAGGGCCGATTAAAATCGGACCCGATTCAGCTCGACTGCTTCGGACGGGTCCGGGTTGGTGAGCCGGACTGGTTTATGAACACCCCTAATGGAGTGAATAGAAGAAAGAACGGGGGGAAATTGGAAAAATTAATATAAAGAACCTCTAATAATAGGAAGGGCAAAAGGGGCAGGTTAATGCTCATCCAACCCATAGTTAAACAAGTTAGAATGGGGCGGGTCAATTTTTGAGACAAGTTGAAATTTTGTATTTGTCCCACTTTAGTTCACATCAACTTTCCTTTTGCTATTGTTGCTTGCGATCAAAACCTTTTTCATTTTGGCTATATGTTGGTTATGTCTTGTTGTTTACGAATGTTACATCTCATTTTACGAATGATTGTGTTTAAAAATGGCAAAGGTTGTGTCTGAGTAAAACAAACAGGTATGTCTAGGACATGAAAAGGGTTGTGTCTGAAAAAAATAAAAAGTTATGTCTGAGTAAAACAAATGGTTGTGTCTAAGAAATGAAAAAGGTTGTGTCTGAGAGAAACAAATGGTTGTGTCTGAGTAAAATAAAATGTTGTGTCTAAGATATGAAAAATGTGTATAAGTAAAACAAATGGTTGTGTCTAAGATATGAAAAGGGTTGTGTCTTTGTAAAATAAATAGTTGGATCTCGTTCTCTACTATGGTTGTGTTTGGTGTTGGTGAGTTGGTTGTAACGCTCTATGATTATATCTAATGAAAGAAAACTGATTAGGTCTGTCTACGTTATGTACACTAATTTGTGGGTTTCATAATGAAATAGTTGTATATGCCTACGCGGAGTGTATGGTCGTGTCTACACAATCGAAAATGTTGTGAATCGTACTTCGTCACAGTTAGGTCTAGGTTTGCTAGTTGGTTGTGTCTTTCAGCATTACACAGTTGTGTCTTCCTGTTGTGTTTGGTTATGTCTAGTTGTGTCTTGTAGTTATGTCTTTCTACGTTATATTTGCTAATGTGCAATTTTATCATGTTGCAAAGCTATGGCACCCAAGAATTCTACTCCAACCCTCAAGAAGGCAACCCCCACCACATCTGAATTGTTCAAGGCATATTACAACAAAAAGGTATGATCTATTTGGACTACCAAGTATATCATCTTACATAAAACATAAGACATGATAACTAACTTGGTTGTTTGTGTTGAATGCAGTACATAATCGAGTCAAAGTGGTCGGTGTCAATAGTGTATGTTGTGGCGGAATCACTCACTGCTGCACAAAAGAGGATAGTACAAGAAATAGGGTTTGGGGCAATGCTCCAAGTCCTAAAGATTGCTGTCAACCATCCACTGGTGCATCAGCTGATCAAACACTATGACTTTGCTACAAACACCATGGATGTCCCGAACAATGACAAGATCAAAGTTTGGGCAAACTACATTGGGGTTGCACTAGGGCTGCCATCAACAGGTATGATTTTATTTTATTTTGTTTGTTTATTTTGTGTACTGCTTATTTTATTAAAATAATCCTCTATCTTACGTTGTGCAACAAGTATGCCGCTCCCACAAATTGATTATGAGGAGGCAAGGTCTGTGGTTGCCTCCTAAAAAAATAAGACTGTCTTCGCCCTGCAAACAGAAATAAGCACGGGAATAACTGGGGACAAATTCAGGAGGGCATACCTGCTCCTCCTGGTAAAGGCATTTCTATGCTCGAAAATGACACACAAGGTGTTAACTGACCACCTCTGGGCCATTGTTGACGTGTCAAACCCTTCGGCATACAATTGGTCAGCCTTTATCCACGACTTCTTGTTGGATGGAATAAAGGACTACCACAGAGGTGTAGTCAAGAATTGCAAGGGTTGCGTGTATGTTCTATAGGTATGTTATTCTTAATGTTTTATTTCAATGGTTGTGTCTCTTCTAGATATTCTGATGTTGCAAACTGGTTGTGTTTCAAAATGTAAAATGGTTGTGTCTGATGTTGCAAAATGGTTGTCTCAAAATGTAAAATGGTTGTGTCTGATGCTGCAAAATGGTTGTGTCTGAAAATGTAAACTGGTTGTGTCTAATATTGCAAAATGGTTGTGTCTTTGTACATATTTTATTTCAATGGTTGTGTCTCTTGTAGATATTAGGCCTACTGCCCTGGTACTGTTATGTCCAAAAGCATGAAATAGCTCTATCTCTGTGCTTGAAGCGGTTGTGTATCGTACTTCTTCACGGTTAGGTTTGTGTTTACTACTTGGTTGTGTCTTTCTACATAACACATTTGTGTCTTCCTGCTGTATATGGTTATGTCTGTTTACACAGAATGTGATCATGAAATTATGTTAATGTCTCTTACATTTCAGCTATTGTACTTGCAAGCTACCCGCTTCAAAGAGTACAACAACCCAGACAACACAAGCCCGTGGATCGTCTACTAGACGTCTGGTCTAGTATACGCTTTTCTAAATGATGAGAAGACCTGAGGAACAGTGAGTTTCACATGATGTAATTCCTTTTTTACATTTTATAATTTTTTATTCATAACTAATGATTTTTATTTTTATTTTTTGGTTTAGGGCTTCTCACAAACATTTTTGGTGACGTGAAAAATGTCACCAAGAGGAAGAAGAGAGAACCAACAAAGCAATTGACCTTGGTTGATGAGGCTAAATCAGATGAGGAACTGCATCTTAATGATGTCAGCTCTGATGATGAGCCTGCTCCCCCAAAAAAATCAAAAGGAAAAAAACAACAACAAAAAAATGTGGGAGCTAAAGTTGTTGGTATTGGGGATGATGCGGGGGACGCATGGGAGCATCAAAATAGGCTCAGGTCCCCGATCGTGGAGGAGTAGGCAGAAGCCATACCGACCCCGATCATGGAGGAGCCGGCAGAAGCCATGCCGTCAATGNCCACTTCAAAGAGTACAACAACCCAGACAACACAAGCCCGTGGATCGTCTACTAGACGTCTGGTCTAATATACGCTTTTCTAAATGATGAGAAGACCTGAGGAACGGTGAGTTTCACATGATGTAATTCCTTTTTTGCATTTTATAATTTTTATTCATAACTAATGATTTTTATTTTTATTTTTTATTTTTTGGTTTAGGGGCTTCTCACAAACATTGTTGGTGACATGAGAAACGTCACCAAGAGGAAGAAGAGAGAACCAACAAAGCAATTGACCTTGGTTGATGAGGCTAAATCAGATGAGGAACTGCATCTTAATGATGTCAGCTCTGATGATGAGCCTGCTCCCCCAAAAAAATCAAAAGAAAAAACAACAACAACAAAAAAAATGTGGGAGCTGAAGTTGTTGGTATTGGGGATGATGCGGGGGACGCATGGGAGCATCAAAATAGGCCCAGGTCCCTGATCGTGGAGGAGTTGGCAGAAGCCATGTCGTCAATGTCTCCGATTGTCGAAGAGCCGACAAAAGCCATGCCAAAAGTGGGGGATGTTGGGTAAGCTAATTTTATTAGTTATGTTCTTCATTAATAATTTGTTATGTCTAGCAAATGTCGTTGTGTCTCACTTTGAATAGAGGTTATGTCTTCTGTAATGAAAGTCTCATGTCTAATGTTGTTTAGTGGTTAGGTCCGCTATCATTGTTCAATTAGGTCTGGTGTAACAAAATGGTTGTGTCTCGTTTTAAATAAAAGTTAGGTCTGTTGTAGCATAAGCCTTATGTCTCATATTCTTTGATGGTTAGGTCTCATGTCTGTTATACTTATTTGTTCATGTTTACTGTGACAGGAATGAGGCTGAGGGGGAGGACGAACCTAAATCCAACACGGATGAAGTCGTCCTTCGTGCTATAAATTGGGGGGTGGATGCACCAAGCTTTGACATGATTCTTAGTGCAGAGACACAACCATCCCCATTAACATTGACATTATGGACTCCAAGATTAGACCATGATGTCAATGAATCAAACGCTCCCGTGTCTACACGGCCACCCCAACCTTCTATACCACTTCATCCATCTACCCCCCACCACCAACTTCGAGCCCTCAATCCTAACTCCACACCATATTTAGACCAACCCACGTGCACGCGCTACCAACACCATCACCAGCAATTTTGCAACCACCTGTTGTTGCAAAACCCTCATACAACATCTACATGGATCAAAAAGTCTGTGACATGTTGTATGAATGGTGCATTAACAACACCAAACATACGGTTGCGAACTTGTCTTACAAGTTGTTCATGTTGGTGGGCAAAGATGCGTCTTGCATGAAGCCCTCTACATATGTTGAAGAAGCGGTAAAAATATTGCTCACCATTTTTCATGTTTGTGTTATTGATCTTGAAAATGAATATTTTAATTTATTTTTCTTTTTTCCTTTAATTTCAGTTTATGACTTATGTCACTTATGTCTTCAATAATGCTCTGGAATATTTACCATGGAGCCAGGATGTCTTCTGTTTAAGCCGCAACGTTGTAAGTAAAATTATTTTTATTTTATTGGTTGTGTCTAAAATTGCAAACTGGTTGTGTTGGAAAATGAAAATTGGTTGTGTCTGAAAATGAAAACTGGTTGTGTTTCAAAATGTAAACTGGTTGTGTCTCAAAATCTAAACTGGTTGTGTTTGAAAATGTAAACTGCTTGTGTCTGATGCTGCAAAATGGTTGTGTCTCAAAATGTAAACAGGTTGTGTCTGATGCTACAAAATGGTTGTGTCTGAAAATGTAAACTGGTTGTGTCTATTATTGCAAAATGGTTGTGTCTCTGTACATATTTTGATTGTGTCTACTTTTGATATGTTGTTATAGAATGACTTGGCGAATGAAGCCAAGAAAGAGAAGATGGAAAATGGTAAGTACACACCACTCTTTCCTAAATATGAAACTTACTTTTGGGAACCAACATTGGCAAAAGGGAAGCGATGGGTAAGAATAACTATATTTGTCATGTTTTAGTTTATTTATTTATTTATTTATTTATTTTATTTCAATAATAAATTCCTAATTCTATTGCAGGTGATGATCCATTTTTTTCCGGACGAGCACTAGTGGCTAGTTGCAGTTGACACTATAACTCGCAACCAATACTCCTTATACTCGCTGTAGAGTGAATGCCCTGCTGATGATAAGAAGAAGATTTGCACCTTGGTTGTATGTATCTCTAACACAATTTTTTTTTCTTTTTTTAATTTAAATTAATATAACACAATCATATCATTATTTTAGGGTCTGTACATAGAGGAACTGTACAAGAAAGCCAACCCAGAGTTTGAGTGCACAGGGGATGGCTTCCAATTAATTTGGTTGGACATGCCAAAGTAACCTAATGCATATGTCACTTTAACTACTCGCTCGCCTATTTTTTTTTTTACTATAACAACTATTATTTAAATTGCATTAATCTTATTTTAATTTCTATTTCTATAACCGTCATGATTGATATGTGCTCACATTTATATTTATATTTATGGGTATTCGTTGTGTGATACAACAACCAACATGTTTTAGATTATTGTCGATTGGTGTATAGTTTTATTGGGTTTATGTTTAGGCTTTTGTTTAAAGTTTAAGAGGTTCGGATATACTAGTAACTAGTTTGTCTGACGTATCTAGTTCAATGAAGTTTCAATGCTAAAAAAGGCAATTAAGATGATGGAAAATTTGTCATGTTTGTATGATTGTTCGTAGTATTTTTTTTTTGTGTGGTCTCGAATCGAGTATAAAAGATTTAAAGTTGATACTCTAAATTAACTTACCACTCGCGAGATTGGCGATTGTTCGCAGTTATTGAAGCATTAATTTGCTATGCAAATTCTTTTGTAACTAAATTATTTGATACGTATACGTGTGTAGAATAATATGGTAGGTATTGTCTTCTGTGTATTTAGTAGCAAAGACGACAGTCTTATTTGATTGAGTTGACAATGCTTAGGGTCTAAATCTAAATCAAGTGGTTTAGATTTAGAGTTGCATCATGTAAATGATTCAAGTATGGAGTTGTGCAATTTCATCCATATTTTTTTACTGTAGCTATACAAATTGTTTGCATTTTCAATAATAAA
>QANU01015964.1:0-13620 GCA_003254905.1 Nissolia schottii
AGATATTCGGAGAATTATTATTTTATTAGTGTATTTTACGGGTACTTTCGGTATCCGGAAAAAATTCCCGATTGGTCCGGAAATCGTCTTAAGGCTCCGAAAAATTCGTCGGGTCACGAAACCTCCATTTCAACTGATTAACGGTACTAATTTAATTTTCTCACCTCCCTAATTAACTTATAATTATTTATTACACTAATTATCCGTACAATGAGAAAGCGGGATGTTACACTGACTATACTATGACATTAAAATTAATGTACACTTAAAATTACTAACTTAGAAATCTTAGGTCCCGTCATTTTCAAACGCGCGCCACTTTGGCTGTATAGTGATTTTAAAACAAATTGTGATATCAAATTAATAATTAAGTAAAATTAATTCAAGTTCAAAATTATTTTTTTAAAAAAATATTTGTCTTATCTTATAGAAATAATTTAGATTTATAAAAAAAATAAAGACTATATAAATTTTATTCTTGCGTCATGTATTTATACTGACTTAAAATAATTTATTTTTTTACTTAAATTCTTTTAATTAAATTTTTTATTTTAAAATTTTATTTTACATTTATAAGATACTTTTATTAAAAGTCACATCTACTCTATTTGCATTGTAAAATTGTAGAAAAAAAAAGATATTTTAACTTATTTTTTTATGTGTTTTTTAAAAGTTATATTTAAACTCTTTTTTAAAAAAATATTTTTATTTAAATTATCGGAAGTAACCTTATTTCTGATAAGCTGGGCTTGATACAAAACAGACATTTTTGATCACCTAAAACAAAACATGGTGGCCTACTTTCCGACTGCGTGCGACCCAATTATGAGTACAAAACTAGTCACGAGTTTCATCAACATGTACAGTCAGTCGTATATTCGTTCACATGAAAATCAAGATATCTGCTAGGAGCTGGCCTTTGTTTGTCTCCCCTATAAACGACGCCTAGATTGAAAATTAAATTAACCAACAAATGGAGAGGCTTTGACGGTTCGCCATAGAACATCCAAACAACTCATAAGAAGTGAAGTGGGCCATGCGGTATACATATAATCAATGCTTACAATCATTTCAAGCACAAAGTTCTCCCTATAATGTTTTTTCTGGTAATGGTTATCCCTATGAGATGGTAAACTATAATGAATACCAAGACCAATCAACCAATTAAAGAAAAATAATCAAAATAAAACATGATGATAGATAGCCGCATCAACGGCATTCCCTTGCCGGCTAAATAGCTAGGGAGGAAAATATTTAGTCAAGCCAACTTGTGCCCGTACAAATTGATATATATATATATATATATATGTATATATATATATATATAAAAGTTTAATTATTATTCATTAACCGTGTAAAATTTGTCACATAAATAAAAATGATTTAAGTAAATGGTAATGTAAAAGAACTTACATTATTAATAATAAATAATAATTAAACTCATATAAAAACAAAATTTCAATATCTTGTAGATAAGTATATTAAAAAAATTGATAGAACTCATGAACATGTCAATTTATTTAAAATAAAGTTGGTAAGATGTATTTTCTTTGCCTAAATATAAAGAGTTGAACTGTGCATATCTAGTACTTTTTTATAGCACAAATTAACTAAAGGGATAATGTTTGTGAGTGGGAACGTATGTGTAGATACGTGCGAGAGTGTTCAAGCCTAATATGTACTATGATTTTAACTTCAGATATTTTTGAATGTGCATGTTTCACAATATTTATTAAAAATTTATTTAAATACATGTGAGACTTGTCACTTTTTTATATGCATTTGAATTTTTTTTAAACACATGTCCACTCAAAAATATTTCTTTTAACTTTGTTAAAGAACACAGTTGCGTCTCGTGTGACGGAGGTACGGTAAATCTTGATGAAATTAAGGAGATGGTGTTCAATTGAAACAGAAACAATAATGGGGGACGTCACTGCGTTGGTAAGGCAACGAATTCAATATTTATAGGTTTCGTGTAGAAAACCTACCTACGTTCGGTCAAGATTTAACACAGAAAAACGTCAATTAGGAAAGAAAACAAAAGAGATGAACTAGCCTTCAACAATCTCAATGTGAATGACTTAAACATCTTGATAAAATAGGTATTTTGTCCTTACTTTTTATTTGTTTTTCAATTCAATTTCTTATATATAGTAATTTGATTTAAATAATACAATGATACAAGATAATAATATTTGTTTTTGGCACACAATCGGGGCCAAGATCCAAAAAGGAGAAACTAACAAGAAAAAAGACGGCGAACAACAGCCCTCCTAGGATCATCAAACGGCTTCATCCCATTCAGAGGATCAAGCCATGGATAGAACCCCAATTCCAGATTGAGACTCTCGTCCCGAATAAAGGTCATGTTCTTCCTCTTGGGTTCAAGTCTCTGATGCTCATTCCCCATAGCCTTGGCAATCATATTTTCACTAGATTCTATACCTGCGCCATGCGCGGCGGGTATATAAAATGGGCTAATATATAGATATGCACAATATTGTACTATTTAGTACTAATCATTTTACTGTTGGTATAAAAAACTTACTATTATTAATGAATAGATCACAACATGAATTAAAATGACAATTATATTGCCTAATGAAGTTTACATATTAAAGTATTAATATTTAATCTTACTATTACAGTACCAGATAGATAAAAATAAGTTAAAGTTATAGCTAACAACAATTAACGGATTTTGGTGCGTATACAATGGCTTGCAATATTCATTGTAACAAAGCAATTTTGTGTTAAATCTTCTGACAGTCGCAAGCCTGATCTGAGTTGAAGAAAACAAACATAAATATCATTTTATTAAATCGTAACTATAAATGAACACGTACAATTATTGATGAAGTATTATGGTAAATTTAGATAAAAATTTGGCCTTTTGGAATTGATGTTCCTAAATGCTAATCCTTATGGATGCAAACATTTTGTGGTTATTATTTGTTTTTATTCATAAACGGTTATCAAATATTAGCTTTACCAATGTGCAATAATCAATTACTTGGTCTGGCCCATTGGTATAACTCAGCCCAATATTTTTTAACAAAAACAGAATCAAAACAAACAAAAAAAGTCACACTCACAAAATATCAAAAAACCAAAAAACGGGTGAATCATAAAGGGTTTTACTAGCATTGATTAAGGAAGTAAAGTTAAAAAAAAATTAAAACTAATAATTTATTGGAACAATACACATTTTACATTTTAAAATAATTTTATTATTTTTATTTTCTTAACAATGTCTTAACAAAATCCAATTATAAATATTAACTTTAATTTTCTAGACTATGTTGTGCCTTCCCTCCGTCTCATCCTCTCACATTATGTCGTCCCATTGCTCTTCCATTAATGTTTTATCTCCTCTATGCCTAACACCTTTGATGTCAGGGAAAGGAACAGGTCAGGTCAGATCCTTAATGGGTCAAGTCTGTCTCATTAATTTTTGGCTTAGGTCTGACTTGTTAATTATAAATAAAAAAAAATTAGTCTGACCTAGCTTGTATGGGAGGCTTGGCAAGCCGACCTATATATTTTTTTTTACCAAAAAATTGTTGTCGGACCTGTTTATGGCCTATTTACCATAACTTGTTTAATATTTAAATAAAACTTCAACATTCATAAATTAAAAATCTAATAGATCAACAAAATCTAAGTTGCAACAACAATCTAATTTTTAAACAAAAATTCATACATCAATCCAAATTTTAACTCCATAGATAAAAAAAAGGTTCCATCATCAACAACATAAATTCAAACTTCTAATAATGAAACATTTAAACACATTACTTTAACACAAACAATTAAATAAAACACACACACAAGACGAGCAACCGTGCTTGGTTTGTTCATTCACCCCTACACATGAACAAGCGCGTATGATTGAATTGTAATTTTTCATCTTTTAATATGAGAATGAGAAATAAAAGAGAGATAGAGTTCTTTAATTTAAGGTTTCTAAAAATAAAAATTAAAACAATAAAATTATATTAATAAATATGTTTGCATAAAATATCACAAGAAATGACACTAGCCTAATGGTTAAGGCATTCTCTTGATATGTTGATTGTCTCTAGCTTGAGTCTCATTGAAGGTAATGTGTGTTTAATTTTTTTAGTAAAATCCATATAAATATATTCGTAAAAATGCCTGGGCTTGGCCTTTTTCATAAACAGGTCAGTTTAATTTTTTTAGTAAAATTGATATAAATATATTTATAAAAAGGCCTAGCTTTTTCCATAAACAGGTAAGGTCGTAAACCCTGATAGGTCACCTAACTTGGTCCCACTCCTATTTGATGCTTTCTTATGGTTATTGTTGCTTCAATTTCGCTTATGTTGTTACTTCTTTTTTTTCCTCTTATGGTGCTGCAACGATTCTTCAAATCTTCAATTAACGTATGTATTTTATTACAGACAAAATTTGAACAACAAATTTCGACTTATGATTGAGATACTCAGATGCCCACTTTATAAATAGCATTCGATTTTTCACATTGGGTCTTAGGCCCGTGCTTTACATACACACCAAGAGTCATTCCATGACCATGAAACCGTTAGATGGAAAGTAACCATTCTAGACTTCATGAGAAGCCTTAAATCACATTCACTCACATAAGGCATGATTAAAAGTTTAATGATCTCATGATGACTTTGACCATCGTTACTGAACAACTCAACGGACCAAATATAAGCTACAATTCTCACAAAGTATATGGATCTTAAACTTTCTTGAGTACGTTCTAACTCTCATATTAAACATACACTGACTTGAGCATACCAATATTTTTTGTTAGTACTATTTCCGTTGGATCAAAAAATTGTTACTGTGGTTGCCGCGTTTATTCACCTTGATAACTCTCCGTATATACTGAAGTCACAACTACGAGTTGCCTATCAAGTTGACTAAATTGCTTGTAACATCTTTTTTTATTTAATGACTCTAACGACCTAAGAAAAACCGGCCGGTTCACCGGTTTGAGTTCAAACCCGCCGAGTCACACTGGTTCTGCTGCATATCAGATTGGCGTCTTCCCCTCACACACCTTTCATCGAACACCTATCGATCTCTAACCCAACGTGTCAGCCCACCATCCAACCACGCGCCCATTCCAAAAATCGAAACCTCCCCACACCTGCTTCCTCTTGCGTTGTGCCCATCACCTTCTTCTTCTTCTTCTTCACTCCCACAAGCCACGACCCATTAACACAGCCAAAACAGTAGCAGCAACCATGAACCGTGTTGCATTTCCCAAATCCATTTTGCACCGTTTCAGAGACATTCACCGCACAACCTATGAACAATTTTCGGAACACAGCGAAACCCAGCAGCTCCTGAACGCTGGTCCCGTGGCCTCTCTCCTGAAATCCCGGGGCATTATCCGATTCCGAGGGCCCGACACTGTCAAGTTCCTTCAGGGTCTGTTGACCAACGACGTGCGCTGCTTCGGCGAAACCACCGTTGGCGATAAAGGCGAGAACTTGCCCACACCCAACGTGGCTGCTGCATCGGTTCCTCCTTTGTACGCTGCGTTTTTGAACCCTCAGGGAAGATTCCTCTACGACCTCTTCCTCTACAAGCCGCCGAGGCCCGACGCCAAGCTTGATCGCACCGGCACTGCGCCTGGGCCCGAACCGAATCAACCGTTGGATTTGTTTGCTGACGTGGATGCTTCTGTTTTGGATGAATTGTTGCAAACCTTCAAGAAGTGAGTTCAGCTCTTTATTCACGCTTTGCTGATTCTGTTTATTTGAGTTTGATTTATTTGTTCTGTATTGCTGATTTGAGTCTGTGTCTTTTGATTGAACTAAAGAGAAAAAAATTGCATTTTTAGGTTTTGAATTTGATTAGAACTGGGCTTCCCTGAAGAAATGCATATTTGGTGATTAATTTTAGAATACTTACGTTCTGAGGGTTGCAATTCATTTCTATTAGGCCTTATCATTTAGATAGGAATCATTGGCATAACCTAGCATGCTTTGTCAGTTTGCTTGCCCATGTATCTCATTTTCAATACAGCATGTTTGGTTTATAGGTGGGAACACACTGAATCAATTATGGAGCTCCATAAGTTAGACGTTTTCACTTTTGGTGGCTGTCAGAATTGATTCTGAGTGTTCTCACCTGAAAATCAAACATGCTAAGCAAGCAAGTTTAACCTTCGGTTGTGCTTAATTGTGGTGACTCTTCTTTCTATTCTTTTAGTGTATTTGTGGTTCTTATGCAGAAATCTTATCATTTTAGTGCTGCAGATATCGGTTGAGGTCAAAGGTTGAGATTGACAATGTCACAGAAGATTTCTCATGCTGGCAGCGTTATGGTGCTGGCCTTCCCGAGAAGTCTTCCGATGTACAAGAACCAGAAGCAGCCTCTGTTGGCTATGGTGCTGGCATGGATGGTGCTGCAATGTCAGCTTCACGTGGAAGTAACATTGGGTGGCAATGGTTTAAAGATCCCAGATTGGTCTGTCTTGGTTTCAGAGGGATCTTCCCATCAAATACAATTCGTTAGTTACCTAATCCTTTGCTACATACAGATTTCTAGCTTTCTATGACTGCAATCTGTTTCTATTATTTGTTATTGTGACATATCTGTAGCTACTTAGTTTAAAAGGCTCCTCCTGATCTACCTCTTTCAGCACCTCTAGTCGAGGTTGACAAAGAAACAGATGAACAGAATTATCTTTTGTGGAGAATAGAGCAGGGAGTAGCAGAAGGATCAACCGAGATTCCCAAAGGTGTATATTTGTTTTCCTTGGATCAATCTTCTCAGAAGAGTTATTCAATTCGTCTGTGTGTTCCAAATGTCTTGATTAATTTGATCATGTCCAGGTGAGGCAGTACCGCTAGAGTATAATCTTGCAGGCCTTAATGCAATTAGCTTTGACAAAGGTTGCTATGTCGGCCAGGAACTCATAGCTCGTACACACCACAGAGGGGTGATAAGGAAGCGTATAGTTACTCTAAGGTTTCTAGATAGTGATGGGAAAGGTAATGCTCCAAGGAGTATTTGGCTTCTTTTAGTATTATCTAAAATGAAAAATATAATGCTGTAGTCTTAGTCTGAGCCATTCCTCTTTTGTGTGAATCCAGAACTAGAAAACAAAGCCATTAAAGGGTCAGAAGTGATGAACTCGGCATCCGGCAAAAAAGCTGGTGTAGTGACTACTGCCATAGGATCCCGGGGACTGGGGCTCTTGCGGCTAGAGGAAGCCTTTAAGGCGTCCAATCCTTTATCCATACAAGGACAAGAAGATGTCAAGGTTGTCGCCAGTAAACCAGATTGGTGGCCTTCTGAATGGCTTCAAGATCATCAACAATCTGCTTTTGCTTAAAATGCTAATGTCGTTCAAAGGGCTAGTATTTATCTTATGTACAATTTTGTGAGTTTAGAGCTTGTATGCGGGGGTTAATGTTATCCTAATGCTTCCAATGGGTGGGGGAACAATGAACACGGCAGTTCTGGAATGTGGATTTTCTTGCGGAATGAGTTTCATTATGCTAATGGTAGTTGGCCATAACCTTAACACAGAACAATTTTGTATTAGCAGATTAGAAATAAGTCATATTTTACTATATATCCGATTTCTGTGCAAGACTGTCCTTTTGCTGGTTGTATCAACCATAGATAAGTAAACCGTGCATTCGTTACTTTAGGTGGCTTGGGGGTATAACGAATAATGCAGCAGAAAAACGATATAAGATTAAAAATGTCCATAAACTTGACTCCCAACTCTTGGGTGGCCCAAAAAATAAACTGTAACTAAACATGTTGAGTGAACAAAGCGGAATATCTTTCAAGGTATTCAATAATAAATCTGAGTGTTGTGGTGAGATTATTACCTTTTGATTCCAGTAGACTTTCAGTTGAAGAATATCCTTCAACGATCTCAGTTCTTTGTAATAAACAGGAGACGAATCCACTTAAATTTACAATTATTTATCAATGGCTAATGTAGTTACTAATATAATGTATGCTCATGGAAATAAATAGCCTATGAATGAAACTCGGAAATTATGAATGAGCAGGAATCACACACAGCTCCTTAATCACGTCAACCATGCATGGCCTTGGGTCAGGAAGCTCGTGAGTGCACAGCATTGCAAGCTTTGAAAGCACTTCTGCCTCAGATTTAGAGTACCTTCCCCTCAGATTTGTGTCAACAAAGTCATCAAATCTTGAAGACTCGAGTGCCATCCGTATTGAGCCACCAATTACTGTCTTCCCAGACAGAACTTGAAGAACGATGACCCCAAATGCGTATATGTCACTCTTTTCAGTGAAGCGTCCGGTAATAATGTATTCTGGAGCCAGGTATCCCATGGCAGCGCTTACTTTCAGGGCTGAGAAAACAACATCATCTGCAAGAAGCTTGGGGAGTCCAGCATCCATGATCAGTGGTTTAAATTGATTATCAAGGAGAACATTTTCAACTGATATGTTCTGGTGTACTATTGAAGGTTTGCTTTCTTCATTGCTGTGCAAATATCCAATACCTGGTCACAAAAGAATAGCCATATTATATATCAAACAGAAAGAAGAAGAAAAATATTAAGTAGCATGATAGAAAGGACATTGCTGGAAGATGTTCTGTTATATGTGTTGCTTAGAGAAGAATATTGGTACTTAGCAAGAACTAACCCTTTGCAATGCCCTTGATGATTGAAATCCTCTTAGGCCATTCAAGCACATGTCCATTTCCATCTTCCATATCGAGATACTGAGACAGATTGCCCTTGGTGGCAAAGTCATAGATCAGGAAACATTCGCCTCTACTCCTTGAGCAACAGAAGCCTCTCAGCCTAACGAGGTTTTCATGTCTCAGTGAGGTTACTAAGATCAACCCTTTTACAAATTCGGCTTCCTCGGTTTTGCAGCATGTCACATTGATGCTTCTAATAGCCACGAGAGAACCGTCTCTGAGAACTCCTTTGTAAACTGCTGAGAATTTGCTCTTGCTCAATAAATTCTTTTCCGAAAGGTACTGCGTTGCAGATTCAACCTCATCCACATTAAACCTGAATTGGTTTAGATATTCATTGGATATTCCACCAGCATTTTGGCCATCAGACAATGGATCCCATCCATTATGATACTCAAGGCTAACAAGAGGAGATGGAGTTTTTTTGGAGAAGTCTTGATGCTGGTAGGGACTAAGTTTCCCTTCAGAAGAATCCGATGTATTCTGAATCCTCTGCTTCTGACGGCGGTATCGGACAAAGGTCAAAAATCCGGCACTGATGAGCGTGAGAGTTGTAGTTACAACACCTGCTGTGATAACAGCTTGAGGAAACCTCCTTGATTTCGAGCAATGGGTGTGATCACAATTCAACTGAACATTTGCAGGCTGTGGGAGAGCCTTTCCTGCAGGGTCATTATTTTTGGATAGATCTTGGCCTGAGTTATCGATATGGTTAACGTTCAAGCCTTGATCATTGTTGCAAGCTCTCAAAGTAGAAAACCCAGTGCCGCATAAACCCAGGTTGTTTGCACCTTGGAACCCTTCCCCCAGTCCCTTCAATGCTTCATTTTCAGTTTCAAAACATTAATCAGTACATGCTCTAAGAATTCACAAGGAGAAATATCTAGAAGGTACTCAAGTGAATTTACCACAAGGAAAGGAAAACGGAGACATACCAGAAGGAACAAGTCCTGATAGAGAATTGTTTTGAATATCTAGAACTTCCAAATGTGCAATATGGGCTAGTGTTGCGGGAATCGTGCCGCTGAAGTTGTTAAAGCTCAAATTCAGCCTGCGTAGCTTCTCCAAGTTCCCCAGGCTTAGAGGAATTCGACCACTTAATTTGTTATATTGCAAAGCAAGAGTGCTGAGCTGCTTCAAGGAACCCATCTGTGTAGGTATATTCCCCACCAACTGGTTATCCCCCAACTGCAGCACTACAAAATATGGAGAACAAGAGAGATTTAGAAGTAGCATTCATGTTATGCAACATATATATCAAACCCCTAATAATTCCTTGAATGCTAAAGTTTATTTTGTTACAGAATAGTAATGTATCTTGAATATTTTGTTATGTTGTAATCTGTTAGAGCTGACTCAGCATTCAGTAAGGTTGATATTCATCTTGTGCATACCAGTCCAGGATCATTAAATCTGGTGTGTGATTTATATATATTATGCATCAAGGAACATCAATAAATAAGAATCGTATCATTGATTTGACTCTCTGGTTACTCTTGCATTTATTCTTCTGTTATCTGAATCCTTCAACCTCTAACAAACCTAATATATTTATGGTTCCTGTCAATTTTTTCCCCTTTATTGAAACATATGTGCTATTCTAAAGAAGGATAAAATTGACTACATTCCATGTTGCAAGCTGCATTAACTGAATCCCATTAACCTGCAAGAGATTTAATACGCCAATTCAAATTATTATATGCAGCACTGTCTTAATTGTACAACTACAAGTAAAGAACATTCTCCATCTACACGAATTCAAACTCACAAGAGCCTATTTTGCAAAGTTAAACAATTAAAGATAGCTTGATACAAAAAAAAGACTACTCCCTCTCTTTCATTTCATACTGTTAAATTAAGAAAAACAGATTTGGGTAAGGATACAAAATATGTTACGTGAATGAAATTATTCTTGTTTGTGTAGATCATTATTAGAATCACAACCTGAATATTAGAAATTGACAGATATTCTGAATGGTTACCTTGGAGACTAGCCATGTTGGCGATCTCAGGAGGTATAGTTCCAGATAAACTATTCACATCGAGATACAGATCAACCAAATCAGTGAGATTTGAAATCTGTGTTGGTATCTCACCAGAAAGGTTGTTATAATGCAGGTACAAACCAGACAAGCATTTGAGTTCAGCCACAGAAGGAGATAACCAACCCGAAAGTCCCTTCCCCTGCAAGGAAATGTTAGCCACCTTTTTGTGCTCGTTGCACGCAACACCATCGAACAAGCCACCGCACGGATCGCCGTCACCGGTCCACGAGCTCAGGATCCTGCCCTCCGGGTCCAGAGAGGATTTCAGGTCCATCAGAGCTCTTAGCTCTGCATTTCCAATGACCGGCTGCAAGAGAGTGGAAAGTGCAACCAAGAGAAGCATACAGAAATGGAAACAAAAGGAATCCATGTCCGATTCTTGTTATAGTATCATAAATGATGTAGCACCTTGTTTGATATTTCTTTATGGACTTTGTTGTCTTGTTAGTGGAAGATACTATAGTATGGTGGAGAAGAAGAGGAAGAGTACTATTGAGGATAGGAGGAGCATTTTTCAAATGGGTGCATAATTAATTGCATAGCTTTTATGAGTTGCTGACAGGCCAAACGAGGTTGGTTTCACATTTCTATGTTGACTCTCAAATGTTGATCATTTTCTTTTTGAGGGGGGGAAATGAATTTTATCATAGTCTGCGGGGATGGTTGCCACGAGTTTGGAAAACATTTTCCTATCGTGGAATTAAAAGTCAGAATAATTATATGGGTGCTGTGGACCCACCATCTTCAGTGACCTTTTTTTTTATCCAAATATTGTTTTTTTTTGGGGGCGGGGGGTGGAGTGAGGGTTCCTAACAAATTACAATAAACTATAATGTATTTAAATTTCAAGGCCAAATGTTAATGGAACACGTCCTATTGTTACATTATATAAAACATAACAGCATTAGTTAATATTATAAAATTAATTTTTATCATATATTTAATATAACAGAGAATAATATAATATTTTTTGGTGTTATATATTTTCATTTTAGAGTTTAGGATTATTATGCATCAGGAGGTCTGACAACATTATTTGATATTATTTTTACTACCCAATTTTAAAATAATGTATATTCTACAACATTATCAATTATTCACAAATAAAATAAAATAAATTACACAGTAAAATAAATGTAGCTTTATGGTTCTCGGATTCTTATTGCTACTATAAATTTTAATTGAAGAGAATGTCAAGGTCAGGAAACCTAACCATTAACCTAACTTTGGCAGCTACGAGACTAGATAACTTTACAGCTAACCATGAAGGGATTATAAATAAGGAAACTCTGACTAATAAGAAAAATTATGATATTGCACATGATCATACTAATTTGAAGTAAATTATTAATTGAAGTAGTGACAAATTGGACTACTGATTCGGTTTTCAACTTCTGAGTTTTAAACTTTCAACTACGTTCCAACATTTTTCAAAATGCTCTTTGACAAAGTTCTGCAAAGGGACAAAAAAGATGACTGTTTGGTATTGGGTTCTCTTTAAAATATAACACAGTTTAACACTGGTGGATTATTATTTAAAAAAAAAAAAGCAACAAAGATTTAACCTGTATAATAATATATAAATGATTTTCATAAGAAAATTATCAATAAATTTTGAAATTTAAATTAAATTGTACTGAGTATGAATTGATTGATTATTGTCGGAACCTAACCAAGGTTCTCTGCGTTAATTTAAACAATTTTTTTCTATACAAGATAAACTTGCTTTATATTTATAATTTAAAATGATACCGATTAATATTTGGTCAGAGAGTAAGGGAGTTAATACATTATAACATGACAAATTATGATTCAAATCTCTGTTAAAACAATCACTCGTAATTTAAGCACGTAAGAGTACTCAAACAGTTGGAATGTATCCCATATTACTTGAACATAATTATTTCTATTAAGAAGATACATGTGAAAAACAAAAAAATAAAAAAAGATACATTTATTTTAATAAATCGCGCCTTTATAAGAATGGAAGATAGAGTGTTTTTTTTTATATACAAATGGTTAATATTGCTTGCTAAGAATTTCATTAAAAATACATAAACGTTGCATTTTAAAATTTTACTCTCTATATATATTAAATGTTTATTTGGTTAAATTTTAATCAATTCTCTTTAAAACTGTTAAGCCTGAGTGAAGGGGATCAGGGCACACCAAACAATAAACAAAAAGAAAATAAGGATTATATTATTAGAATGTGTTCTCTGAGTACAAATATGATATACTTATTTAAAGGCTAAAAATAAGATAAAGATAACTATAATAAACTTAATAAATAAGATAGTTAAGTGTCTTAATAGATAAAATAGTTAAATATCCTAATAGATAAACTTAAATTAATTTAAGATAATTTAAGATATAATAATATCTAGATTTATTTTCAACACGCTCCATCAAGTTAAAGTTCCTTTAGTCATAAGAGATGAAGTGTGTGAATAAGGATTTGCTTATGATTCATTGAACCTTGTCCTCGTCCTAAGAAACACGGACACTTTGTGAGACTGCCATAGTGTCTGTGTTTCCTTATCCAACACGTCATAAATACTAACATACGAAGATATTTGTCTGACACACATCTTTCACGTGACTGAAAGTGTTAAAATAAAATGTTTATAATTGACCGTGTTAAGGCATATTCGGGTTATATTTGAAACTTTTCAAATTATGTACACGCTGTGCCTGACAAAAAAAAATTAAATACTAACTAATTTATAATTAAAAAAAACTAACAAGTATTGACATATAACAATTTACAATGTTTCATTTATTTTAAAAGTGATATAAAAACTACATGATATTATATAAATTTTAAATTTTATAGATATATATATATATATATATATATAT
>QANU01015964.1:14709-82988 GCA_003254905.1 Nissolia schottii
ATGGGCATATGTGCAAACATTAAATAAGCGTATGTGCAAACATTATCCACATGTTTTGTCTTTGTTGAGGAAGAGGATGTGCATTTTGGCACATTTTCAACCTTTCAACAATTAATGCATAAATATTATAAATATTTTGACACAATTTTTTACATATTGCCATAATAAACATTAGATGAAGTGATATAAGCATTATGTGTTTGTCACAAATGCATAAAAATGCAGAATTTGATGTATTGTAGAATTGTGCAAACTTTAAATAGAATAAGTGCAAACATTAAATGGACGTATATGCAAACATTATCCATAGGTCACAACATAAGTCATATATATCTTGTTCTTTTCCTTTCTCTTGTCAATTATGTTTTGGTTTTTTTTTGAACCTCTTTCTTTTTTAGTTAAAAGATGATAACAAGCAGCAACATTTTCAATCACTCATCTCTCTAACAAATCCTAGATCTTGTGCATGAGATCACAGAGAACGACAAGGTCGAAGAGAACGACGAGGTTGAAGAGAACAGTGAGGTTGAAGAGAACGACGAGGTCGAAGAGAACGACGAGGTCAAAGAAAACGACGAGGTCGAAGAGAGCGGAGAGTAATGAACAGTGAAAATTTTGGAGAAAGAGTGGATGAAACGGTTATTTTAGGGGGTCAGTGTATTCTAAGACGGGTGTATGTATGGTATATGAAATATGAGTGTACATGTAACAAAACTGTTTTAATAATGGTGAATGCAAAAGAAGAACCAAAATTAGTCCCTCTACTAAAGATGCTCTAAATATTTTAAGTTTTTATTTTTTCAATAAACTCTTATTATTTTTGGTTGTTTGGTGAGTGTCATTTATGACACTGGTTAACAAAGTGGAGTTTGGTCCAATTTAACATGGGCATGCACAATCCTTAACTGAAATGCATGTTTAAAAAATTGCGGAATTACACTAAAATCAATTCTAACCATAGTGACATTGTTTCATACTGAAAATCAAACACGCTGGTAGTATGTTTTTTGTTAGAACTAGGAAGACAGTTAGAGCAGGTGCAAAGATTGATGATTATTATTCATTCCAATTCCCGATGATCCAACATTGTCCTCGCGGGCAGAAATAATTGATGATAAGCCTGCATCATGCAACATGCACCATGCACCATGCACCACTCCCCACCATCGCTACTCCTTTTTCCCAATCCTAATGGGCTCACGGGCCCAACAAGGGAGTAAGGCTTTTCCCAAAACGACGTCGTCAAGCCTTGGGTGGGGTGCGCGAATTATTAAAATAAGAAAAAAGCAACTCCCATTTGCGCAATTGAGAGGAGAGGAGAGGAGAGGAGGGGGAGGAGGAGTACATTTCCATTTGCAGTCGAGAGAAAAAAGCGAAATACCCGAAAACCTGAAAAGGAGAAAAAATGGGTAAGGATCTGAGCGACGAGCAGGTTTCTTCGATGAAGGAAGCTTTCTATCTGTTCGACACCAACGGCAACGGCCGGATCGCTCCATCGGAGCTTGGGATCCTTATGCGCTCCCTGGGCGGTAACCCGACCCAAGCCCAACTGAAAGCCATCGTGGCCGAAGAGAACCTCACCGAACCCTTCGATTTCCCTCGTTTTCTGGATCTGATGGCGAAGCACATGAAGGCGGAGCCGTTCGATCGCCAGCTCCGCGACGCCTTCAAGGTCCTCGACAAGGACAACACCGGCCACGTCTCCGTCTCCGAGCTCCGCCACATCCTCACCAGCATCGGCGAGAAGCTCGAGCCCTCCGAGTTTGACGAGTGGATCAGGGAGGTCGACGTCGGCTCCGATGGCAAGATCCGCTACGAGGACTTCATCGCCAGAATGGTCGCTAAGTAATCACGCGCATATCGCTCGTAGATGAGATTCGTGCAAATGGATTCGGTTTGCTTCTGTTTTTAAATGTGTTCTTTCTCTGCTGTTTCCGTATTGCTTCTCCTTTACTTTTTATGATGTTTGATTCTTCTTCTTCGTGCTGTTTCCTTTAGTGGACGAACCGATTAACCTTGTCATGCTCATTTTCGTTTTTACCTCAAACTTATTTAATGTTATGTAGCTAACAGTGGGTGGTTTTAGGGATTCAACTTGCTTGGATTGATGTGTATGGTGAAATCTTAGATGGTCTATTATATGATGTAATTGTTTCTTCGGTCATGGTTGAGCAAATATGTGTATCTAATCATTTGTTTACTTTACTTTTCTTTTGTATCAAACTTGTGTTTCTACTTTCGAATGAAGTGGAATGAGGTAGTAAGAACGGTGGTGAATCTTACTAAACAGTAACACCATCGGTGCACTATGCAAATGTCCGCATGCTTGTGTGGGACTGTCTCTTGGGTGAACGATTAACTCAAATACTTCGAGACTGCATGTTTTCAAACATGTGCATCTTCCCCCTTTGCTGTTTGTTTTCCAGGTCCATCTGATTTTACTAGTTGAAGGAAGAGAGAGAAGTACATATAATTCAATTCAATAATGAAAATATTATGTTCAGTAAGGAAATGAATATCGTAAAGATTTTAAATAGGGAATATTGTCACTCTGGAATTGGTATTCAGTATTCACGAAGATGGTATATATTATTGATACTTCAATGGCAGTTGAATGTAGATTGTTGCCTAAATGCAGATTGGTTTGATGTAAACAAATGTCTACAGCATTTGGGTTTTGATTATTATTAGGATAAATGTTGATAGGATATGTTTCGTTATCATTCTTTTTGTTCTTTAATTGTTTTATGTAGTTGCTTGACATGAAATTTAGATGACAATTCTTATATAATTCAGATCTTTGTCCATGTTTTTTTGCTGTGATTTGCTGGCATTATAGATACCAGTGTTTCTAAACAACTCCTTTAAGTTCAGGCTAGGAAGGTAGAGCTCATTCTGTCCTGTAACAAGCTTTAAGGATAACCCTTATTACAATCTCTTTAACTTATGAAAAGATTATTACAATCTCATTTATAATGCTTATTGCAATATCTTTAACTTAGTGTTAAAGTGGCTTACACAATTCCAGTGATTTAAAGAAAAAGGAAAAAGTTATATATATTATCAGCTAGACCTGGACCTGAAGAGTAAAGATTATAAACAGAGGTACAGAGCAATTCATGTGAAGTTTGTAGCATATGTTAATGAGAGTGGATATAGTCCATCAGATGGTTGGGTAAGACTGGAATGTGATCTGTTAAACTAGGATTTGCATGTGGAAATGGTTAATCTGTGATCTCAATGCCGTATTGTCAGTTGCTATTGGAGAATGGGGGATGTGTGATTTCAAAACTCCCATTACATAATGGGAATTATGTGTCTCACATATAACCGATGCCGGGCTCATGTTCCTACATTATTATTAATTAGGTTTATGATAATCTAATTTGATGTCATGCTTGTGAATTGTGTGTATTTAAATTCTCTCTGTTTTGTAGTTATAATTTCATAAAGTGCCTGTGAAACATTGAACTTTTTATACATGACAAGTTCCAATTTAAACTCAAGCGCCTATGTTTTGGGCTTACATTCCTAGTGTTTCTGTCCTTTTCTGAGGGCATGTTTCTTGTCTGTCTGCAGGCTGCCCTTTTACTATTTACAATTACCAATTCAGCTCACTTTGGCTCTAGTTGAGGGCCCCTTTATAGTTGTCTTAATTTTAGTTGTTGAAACCCTTATATGCTGTTATGAGATGGCCTGATGGACCTCTACAACATTATTGATCGTCGTATATAAATAATGTTCAAAAGTAGTGATGTATTTAGATTTTGCCTTTTGCCTTTTGTTCTGAAGCTATGGCCGAACCTCATCATAATTTGAATCCTTTTATACCTTTATTTGGATGTGAGCATTTTGTTTAGAGTTGTACAGGTAAAAATCCTATTACTTTATGTTATACAGCAGAAGGCGCCATTCTCCCCCTGAGGATGCCGCGCTTCTATTATCCCAATTGAGGGAATTCTTATTGTGTTTGTATGGGGGAGGCTATATAAATTAGACTTCATTATGATGTTTGATTTGAACTTCGAGGTAAGAAAACTATTCTGTTAAAGTGTTTGGTTTGGATTTGGTGGGAGTCAAGTAAATAAAGTGTTTGGATTAGTTTTTGGAAATTAAAACCAAGGTCTAGGTTTTTCTAAATCGAGTTGTATTACTTGTAACTTTCCAACACTAATACGTCTCTCTCACGTAAATATTGGCAATACTATTCCAGTTCGCATGTGTACCACAGGACTCACACACAAACGTTCATATACCATATTAGGATTTGAATCATAGAGAAAGCGAGGGGACTATACTCTTTGTTTAGTATAGTGCATAGTTTGATTCTTTATTGATTTTATTTAAGGGATAGGCTCCCTCACTTTTTCTCTTAGGTGAGGATCTTATATTTAGAAGATCCAAATCCACCACATTATGCCTTACATGGTGTGCCTGAGTAATATTTATCTTAGAAAAGCTATATTATTCTCCCCGCCCCCGCCCCCGCCCCCGAGTAGCTTCATTAGAAAATGTCTTAGGATGTCTGCTTGTCAATCATGTTTAAAGATAATATCCTGCGCATGTTTGTTGCGCGCATTACCCTTGGCCGATGGTCATGCGACATTTGATTTGTGAGTTGTTTCATCCGTGCTATTTGCGGGACAATGGTTCCTTAGGTTGAGATTCGTCACTTAAAAGTTAAATTGAGATATTTTATCATTGGATCATTAAAGTGAGAATGAATTTCACATTTACTTTAATGATTTAATGGTGAGATCACTTGTTTAAATTTAACAACCACTATTGAATGATTATCTAAACATTGTTTAAGCCCTTTGCTTTTGCTTCTTTTCGTGAAAACTTCTCTTGAGCTTTGTTCGTTTGTTTATGAAAATACTATAAAGTGTTGATGTATAATTGATTGGCAAAAAAATGTAGGCTTAATGCAAATGAGGAATGTTATTTGAATTTAAAAGTTAGAATGTATTTCATCGCGAAGGTTCTAAAAAAAAGTGAATTTTTAAAAGTTTAAGGTATATTATTTTCTTCATGGGATAAGAAACGATGTGTGGATTATAAAGTTGCTATCATACCATTGATTTATGGACGTTGTAGAAAAAATGAGTAAATTACTAGTGTACTTCCGATACTCATATTTTGTATTGAGTTTCTTTTAGGGGTTGAAGTGATTATCAATTTTAAAATGAAATATTTAAAATGAAATTAAATTAATTTCAATGGACAACAAATAATAACATTTGATTGATATTTTTTGACGAAATTATTAAGATTGACTAGTATTAAATAATTCATGAAATTTGAATTAAGATATTAAATATAACTTGAAACCTCTTTATTTAGAAGAACTTAAAATATAACTCGAGGTGTTAGTGGATTGAATTGACTCAACTCTTTGACTCAACTTGCTAAAAATTTATTTGGTTATGGTCGCAAAATTTAACTTGATACTTTGATCGGATTGAATTTGAGTCATGCTTTGGATTGATGTGATCAACTTGAAATCATATATTTTTTATTCATTTCTTACGGAGTGTGTAACGTACAAATTTTCATGTTATATAAACATTGAGTTGATCTATTTTGACTATATCAGTGGTTAGGTTATTATTCGGTCAATTTTAGGATTAAATAAATGGTTTGGCACGGTAAAATCTACAGTCTAATGATTATTGTTAGATTTGATAAAATAGGAGTGCTTGAGTTTAAATTATAGAATAAATAATAATAATAATAATAAAAAATTCTCGAACTATTTTAGTATATTAAAAAAAGGGGCTTAATCAAGGTCGAATTCAATTAATCCGGTCAATTTGCACCCAAGTTGGGAGTTGTGACCAGACTGAAGCAAAAAAAGAGTGGGAAAAATAGTGATTTTTTAAAAGGGCAGTGAGACAGATAGGGTTTAGAAGAGGAGCAAGGGCAGAAGCGGCGCGGCTGTATCGGATTGAGTGGCGACGAAGACAATTTAGGCATGGGTCGTATGCACAGTCGTGGGTTCGTCTCTTCCAATCTCACTCTCTTTCTCCCTTCAATCAAAATCAATTTGTTAATTGACAATTCCATTCACAACTTTGTACTTGCAGTAAGGGTATATCCGCCTCTGCCTTGCCATACAAGAGGACCCCTCCTACCTGGCTCAAGATCTCTTCCCAAGATGTATCCATCTCTGGAATCCCCTCATCCGTTCTTCTCTCACTGTGCTTTGTTCATTTCTGTGATTGGTTTTATTTGATTTAGGTTGAAGAGAATATCTGCAAGTTCGCGAAGAAGGGTTTGACGCCGTCGCAGATCGGTGTCATTCTCCGTGACTCTCACGGCATTGCTCAGGTCAAGAGCGTCACTGGCAACAAGATCCTCCGCATCCTCAAAGCTCACGGTATTGTTTCCCTCTCTCTGCCTCTTTCTTTTGCTTTTGGATTTGCTGATGTTATGAGGAGATTTTGCTTTTGCTTTTGCTTTTGCAGGACTTGCGCCCGAGATTCCGGAGGATCTGTACCACTTGATAAAGAAGGCGGTTTCGATTAGGAAGCATCTGGAGAGGAACAGGAAGGACAAGGACTCCAAGTTCAGGCTGATCCTCGTCGAGAGCAGAATCCACAGACTTGCTCGTTATTACAAGAAAACTAAGAAGCTCCCCCCTGTTTGGAAATAGTATGTGCTTTTCTCTTTGCTATCTCGCATGCTTCCTTTTTCATGTCATGTTACATTACAGCATTGCTGATACTTGAAAGCTTGGTTTAAACACTTAATGGGGGTTTTTCTAGTCTGGAACAACAGAACCAATTATCTTGTTTTTGCTTTTTTTTTTATAAGCTTGGTGGTTGTGTTAATCTACACTTTATTTTGTATTCATTTGACTTGTCCAGTAACCAATTTGTATAGTATGGTGCCAAGAGTCTGTTTGATTAAGTATTAACTTGTGGAACACACTAAATTTTGGTTGAGTAGGTGGAAAGTGGAAAATAGATGATAAATCAGAATGATTCTTGACCAAGAGTGAAAGAGTAGTGTTCTGTATTTTCCATCTTCTCATGTTTCGAGCGTGCTAAGCTAGTGTATTATTATCTCCATTCTAGGTTCATGTCATTTTGTGTATCAGTGCAGTTGTTCACTTGTTCGAAAGATTGTTCTCATTTTAACTTGGATTCTAAGTCAACTTACATGCATAATTGTGGATAGGCTGTCATTGATAGTATTTTAATGGTTTTTCATTTTCCCCCTATTTCTTATGCATTTTTGTTAGGACTGCATGCATCTGTACTGTGCGTGTACTGCTACTAATGACTTCTGATATTTGCAGCGAATCAACAACTGCCAGCACCCTGGTTGCTTAGGGGATTGTATCGGCACATGCTTCTTGGAGGCTAGATGGTGAAGGTGGCCTGTATTTGTTTGCTTAAGAACACTTGGTTTGACAAAACACAGTACTTTAAGGCTTAAGCCATGTTGGCTGCAGTTTATGGTTTTCATTTTGAGTAATATATTAACTTGCTGAAAGTTTATTTAAAGAATCTCGTATTTGCCGCATTCGTAATTGCCACTTGAATTGCATTTCTAAATGAAACGTAAGATAATCCAAATCTTCTTTAATCACTTCGATGCAAGTGTTTAAGCTTAAAGTATTGTGGTTGACCTCATGATGCTGGTGTTCCGCGGTTCTGGGAATGCAAGTAAGTAAACCTTGGAGCTTCAAGCGTGCGGTTAATATTTTGATGACACTTGAGCAGTCTTGAATTAGTTTGAAAGCTAGTGCTTGCTTAAAGTAGAAAAAGCCGTACAAAATTATGTGCTTTTCAAATGAAAGAACCCTTCACACGCCGTTCTTTGATTCAAACATTTGAGGTTTCTGTTCAGCATTTTTTGACGAGGCATTCTGTTTCTCTTGGTCGATCAGAAACTCCCAATACAGTGTCACAGCTGAGATGTTATAGCTCAGTTCTAGCATGTGTGAAGAATTATTTTAATCAGCAAAGCTCAAGGAATATTACTGCACCCCAGATGTAAGCAGCGTTGAGCATGACTGTCGAGAATATCTTCGACCCACATTTCATGACGATGTATTCACTCGTCAATCTGCTACCATCAATATAAGCATCGCGAGAGATAACAAAAAATAATACTGACACAAAAAGTATAAGCTTCAGCTACATCACCACAGGCTTAGATACAGAGTAGGAGTAAACCCCTTCACATTGGCAACCACTATCAACTAAACATTTGGCCTTAACATACTCACGCGTCCAGAGGAGTGGAAAGCACAGACTTAATCCTATCACGTCAGAAGACATTCATTCAAAGAGATAAAAAAAAGAGGCAGCAAAATTAAAAGACTACCTGACAGAATTGGAAGCAGAGGCAAAGCATCAAGAACCCTTCTTCATAGAGGATGAAGAAGAGTAAAAATCAAGGTACCACTTCACAAACTTCCTGAGCCCTGTCTCCAAATCAGTGGTAGGCATGTAACCAATCTCCATATTCGCTCTGCTGATATTCGCATGCGTGAACTGCACATCTCCGTTCCTCGGCATCACCACCACCTTCCTCTTCGCCTTCACCTTCAGAAGCCTCTCCAGAATCGTCACGAGCTCGCTCACCGCCACCGGCGAAGTGTTCCCCAAATTATAGATCCTAAACTGCGCAGGCCCCTTCTTCTTCCCGCCGCTGCCGGTACTCTTCTTCGCCGTATCCAAAGCCCCCAAACAACCCTTCACGATGTCGTCAATGTAAGTGAAATCCCTCGCAACGGTTCCGCCGTCAGGACCTTCGAAAACAGAGATCTGCTTCCCTTTCAGAATATCCTTCGTGAAGAAGAAGTAAGCCATGTCGGGCCGGCCCATGGGCCCGTAAACAGTGAAGAAACGAAGCCCGGTGATCGAAAGCCCGTAGATATAGTTGTAAGTGTGAGCGATTGCTTCGCCGGCCTTTTTGGTGGCGGCGTAGAGGCTCGCCGGCTGGTCGGTTCTGTCCTTCTCGGAAAACGGGACCTTTGAGTTGAGGCCGTAGACGGAGCTCGACGAGGCCCACACGATCGCGGGTTGAGGGTTCGCCGATTTGGAAGCTTCCAGAAGGTTCACGAACCCGGCGACGTTGCTGTGGACGTAGGAATGAGGGTTCTGCATCGCATACCGAACGCCGGCCTGCGCGGCGAGGTGCATGACGTGGGTGAAGGCCACGACGTCGAAGAGCTTGCGGAGGAGCGCGGCGTCGTTGATGTCGCCGTCGACAACGAAGACGCCGGCGCGCGAGAGGAGCTTCTGCCGGGCGCGCTTCAGGTTGGGGTCGTAGTAGCGGTTGAAGTTGTCGAGGCCGAGGACACCGTCGCCGCGGCGCTTCAGGGAGAGGGACACGTGGCAGCCGACGAAGCCGGCTGCGCCGGTGACGAGGACGGTGATGCCGGAGGCGGAGTTCCGGCGGGAGGACTTGCTGACGCACTTCTCCCAGTCGGAGCCGCCCCAGGATTCACGGCGGGGGACGGCGGCGGCGTAGGGGTAGGGGTAGGTGGTGGCGGAGGGAGGAGAGAGTATGAAGAAGAAGAGGATGAAAGCGAGGAAGACGGAGGACCATAGTGTTAATTTGGATAACCTGAGGCGGTGGATGTAATAATTGTAAGATTGGCACTTTTCTGGTTTCAGCTTTCCCGGCGTTGGTGGCAATATCCCAATGCTGTTGTTATCCATGTTATGTGAAATTGACATTGTTTTCAGCAGTGACATTTTCCGATTGCAGGAACGAATTTTGGGGGTTTGGGGTATTCTCAGGATTTTGCTTTGAGTTTTTTTGACTTTTCACTATTTGGGCTTCTCAAGGACCCGAATTGGATTTTTCTTATTAAATCTTTCCTTCTCAGGTTGCGCCACGATTCAAGTAACACCACCCCTCCACGAATTTTTCCATTTGAGAATGGCGTCTCAGAGCGACACTTCAACAAACACAATTATATATTATTTATTTATTTATTTATTTATCTATTATGATTTTCATTTGATTTATTTAATTTATGTAGTAACTAACAACTGCTTATAAAACAAACAAATCCCTGATGATCATAATTTTCCACGCCCAAGTTACATGACGTGCCATCAGGAGGGGGCTTGAAGGTTGGTGATGGTGATGGGTGGGTGGCACGTTGGTATCACCTTCCTCTTTCAAATCCAATCAAAAAGAATGGAGGAAATCATCACACTGTTTCTCGTTGCCATTGAAGGCCAGCTTCATCACCGCACATGGTCAAGCCGCCGGGTTAAAAACGATCAAACATTGACTCTTCATTAATTATACCTCCGCGAACAAACTCTTTGATTGAAAAGGTCAAATCTAAAAAAGTGGCGCAATTACAGTCCTTTACAAAGGGATATAAAACAGAAAAGAGAAGTAATTGTTATCATCAAGGATATAAATAAAACAGATACTTGAAAAATGGTCATAGAAATCACAGTTTGTGCATGTTTTCGTTTGTCCTCGGACAATTCTGCACTCAAAGGGCCGTTAGTATTAACATATATGCGCACAAGTTACGGAATTTGCATACATGACTTTCGTGGTTATTATAATGTACGAAGGAAGTGTGGAGTTAGGATTATGAGTATCATTAATCAAGTTGATATGAATTTCAACCACTACCTACGTTTTTTATATGAATTTCAACTACTACCTAAATGTTACACAAGATAATACAACACCGTTAAATTAATATTTTCCTCACTCAACACTTCTAAGGACTTGCTCTGCATTCAAGGGGCAAATCGTCCAACCAAGAATCATCCAAAAGTGGGGGCGAAACTTGTATTTCAGTAGGCCATTCACAACTGACATCTATCTCATCACACACAATGGGTCTACATTTTGTTTCCCTACGTTGGAAAATGGCTTGTAACCAAAGATTGCAATGTACAAAAACTAAGTCACTGAATTTTTCCAGCTCCACTCTGTTACGTTTCTTGTTATGCATACTCTCAAAAGTGCTCCAGTTCCATCTGTACCAAAGGGAACTACAGGGTTGGCCAAGTATCCTTACTGCAGCTTTCTGGAGCGTGGGGATTTCATAACCATAACTGACCCACCAGTCACCTAGAGATACATTAAAATTTAAATAAGCAACCATTTAAAGCTAATCCACCAGACCCTTTTGTCGTGCCACATGTTCATAATTAATATCCTTGATAGTTAAAATTCCTCTTTAAACAAGAAATACACTGAGTGAGACCATTTTCCTACATATCGGTTAAATCATAAAATGTACTAGTACCGTTTACTGAATAAATGCAACCGGTTGCAACCATTTTGGCATGCACAGCTAAAAGGATGACCCAGTTCATGAGGCTCTCACCTAGTGAGGTTTGCAAAAGGTAGATGTACGCAGCCGTATTCCCACAAGTGGAGAGGCTGTTTCCATGATTTGAACCTCAGACATCTACTATTGCACCGATGTTCACCCTTATTTTGGCATACACAACTGATTGAATTAAAAGAATAAGGGGCTGCTAAGGGGAAGTATGATGCACTCCAATGATAACTCACTTTACAAAACAGTGCAAAGCATTCAATTGTTGAGGCAGAGACATACCTGGGGCGTTCAGTGTTCTTCCAAACACAGCAAAGTCAGTCCCAAGTGCACCTTGGCCATTGATGTAAATAGGAAGTTCTTTTGTGATTTCCATTTTGTCTTTGTCTGTAGTTGCCATCTTGAGCATAGCTTCTTGAAACCCATTCCTCACCCTCAAATCTTTCTTGAAGTTTGGATGGTAAGCAATGGAAGGATTGAGAAATGCAGCGGCAGCATGTACTGATGAATGAAGTTGCAAATTCCATCTCCGATCAATTATATCCCAGATCGGCATGTATTTCTCTTCGATTCCCTTATAATAGGCCTTAATCACAACTTTTGCCCTCTCTATTCCATCAAATATATAACCCATAGCAGGCATGTCACCATCAACCATCCTTAGGAATTTGACCAGTGGCTCCGAGACACTCACAGCTTCATGCGCATGCTTCCAAAACCTATCTGAATATAGCAACAACTTAATGGCTTGTGCATCGGGGTGCCTACTATAAATGGAAGACAACCACTCTGAATGAGAAAACATATGCTTTAAATTGTCCTCCTGTATCACTATAGACCTCAAGGAAAGGAAATTCGTGACAAATCTAGTAATTTTTGGCCTGATTAATTCTCTCCCACCAGTGAACTTTCTCATTATATTAAGAATCCATGCATGACTATAAATGTACTGCATGATAGTCTTCGCCTCTTCCAAGACTGTGTTTACCCAATCTTGTCTAGCAATATCCTCTAACATCTTACCAACACAAGAAGCAGCACAAGGAGACCAAAACAAAGAACCATACCTCCCCATGAGAAGCCTTCCGGCATAAACATAACTAGCACTGGTATCTGTTATAACCTGGACAACATTTTCTACACCAACCTCCAACACAACTGACTCCAGAAGCTCAAACAAGTAAGTACTATCATCTTCATGACCTGAAACATCAACTGTCTTTAAAAACAATGTTCCTTTCGTGCAAGCAACAGAAAACACAACAAGTGATCTTGTCCTACCATCTGACCAGTTATCACATAAGATTGTGCATCCTGTTTCTTTCCAGTCATCTCTATATTTCTTGTAATCATTGTGGATATCAGTTTTCACTTTTTCCAAAAGTTTAGACCTTAATTTCTCATAACCTGGTGCTTTATAGCCAACCCCACACTGAGCTACAGCATCCACCATTTCCTGATAATATATGGATTTAGCAGCACTAAAAGGAATAGAATTGTGGAAGAAAAATATGGCAAGTTTTCTATCAGCATCATCCTGCTTCTGCTTCTGGGCATCTTCCACTAATGGCCGGGCACTTGGTGACGGATGTGGGAATAATAAAGAAGGAGAAGCACTGCCATTCTGCCTACTAGATCCATGGTTATTATTATGGAAGCCACCACTAGCAGAAGAGCTACTTTGTTGTTGACCATTTGCCTTGGCCACTTGATTTGCCTTCTGTTTCTTGGGTGATTTTGGTTTTCTGGGAGTGCTTAGTATACTTTGAATATGGTCCCGTACATCAGTTGGAACATCAGTGCAGGCTACGATATCTTTGTTTTTAATTTGAGCCAAGTGAAATTTCATCCTGTACACGCCTCCACTGAATTCCCGTTGACAATAATTACATCTAACCTTTTGTCTAGTTGCATCAACCAGGACACAATGTTCCCAACAGGGATCTCTTCCACGAACCATTATCTGAGAAAAGGCACAATGAACTCGGTAAGATTCTCATAAATAAAATTTTTTAAAGGGCTTAAATATGTTTAAACTTTAAACCATGGATGTAGCTATGTAGAAAGGAACACTAAATGACTACCGAAGATGAGCCACCCCACTAAGGTCAACATAAAAGTGGCATCTACAGCTTTCATCAATAAATTTATGCATAGCAGCATATAAAATAAGACCAATATGATATCTAAATGAGACCAAGAGGCTTTGAAGTTTGAACACATCACAAAACAAAGAATCTTAAAATAACCATAAACATTTGTCCACCAGTCTATCAAACTTCATCTTGGGCTACAATAATCAACATTAATTTTCAGCGGTGGCGCACAATTAGATTCACTTACTATGAAGCCAAGATTACAATGATCAAAACACACAAGCAGAGGAAACAACAAGCACGCTTGGGTTTGCTTTCTCATTTCAGCTATAAGAAATGCAAGACAGAAGAACCTTTCATCGAAAGCAGAGACGCAAGAAGATCAAAATGCGTCCCCCCAATTTTAAAAAAGTAGCTAAAATTAGTGCATCAACTTATCACAAGCCATTAAATTCTAAAGCAAGCAACCCCCCCCCCCCAATGTAATGATTACGATATTAAATCCAATTTCAGTTCCAGGTTCCAACTTGAGAATTGAAGAATACAGTCATATCCTAACTTGAAAAATAATTTAAAAAAAAAAAAGAGAGACGGAAATTAAGATGAAAAATCCACTAAGAGAAAAGAAAAAGAAAAAAGATAGAATACGGGACAAAGGAGCAATAGAGGAGAGAGAGTAAGGCAGTACCTGGTGGATGGTGGATGATCGATAAAACAAAAGGCGTTGGGAGGAACCTCAAAAGCGAAAGGTCCGAAAGCTTTGGGCTTTGAGAGATGTTAAAAGAAAGGAGTGCATAGATGTAGAATGGCTTCTAGCAACGCTCACAAGAATTGAGCCAACCGTTTTGGCAAACTGCTGTTGCCCAACATCGGATTCAGGCAACATTTGTGAAGCACGAGTTCTTGTTTGCCACTCTGATTTGTTCTGAAATCAGAATTTAGAAATGTTTGCCTCACAACAACCAAATAGTCTTAGAACAATTAGAAGCTCTAATTCAACGGATCAAACTGTTATCTCCTGCTCATTCATCAGCCCATGTTGCCCAACAAAACAGAAGTTAGCCCAAACCTATTGCTTGTACATGGGCTAATATATAATTGGGCCTGACACCATCGACCAAGAAGAAGGGCACACCGTGATACGAATCCAGCCCAGCTCATGTGATGGCCCAATATGCTAATCAGTTTTTTTATAATTACTTTTTAATATGATTAGCCTTTGAGTTTATCATTTACTATTACTATCATAGAAATAGAATTTGTGCAAGTGTGGTACCAAACAACAACACTGCACGATCATTATTATTTGACTGATTAGGACACGAGAGATTGATTTTCCCATATTCCAAACAAAAATTATGTACGGCATATACGAAGAGGAATAATGATTAAATTCTTAAATTTGGAGACCCATTACATCATTATTATTAGGTTATCAAAATGAGTCCGGCCCGCGAACCTAGTTAAATAAACGGAATTTACATGTGAAAAAATAGGCCTGCAAAAAAATTTAAAAAAATATTCTAGCCTATTTTAGCCTGCAGACTAAACGGGCTAGCCTGGTAGGCTCACACCCGTGAGCCAGTGATTTTTTTTTTAAAAAAAATTAAAATTTTAAAAGTTTCATTTTAGACTCTAAATTTTATTTTGGAGTTTAAGAGTTTAGAGTTTAACTATTTGGACTTATAATTGAACATGTTTAACTATTTGTTATGTTTAACTACTTAACTATATTTATATTGCTATACAGCTGAAGTGTTATGACATAGATATTGATAAACTTTACATGTCATTCATTCAATGAGTGTCTACGCCTTACAAGTTGATATATAGTTTCAAACTTTGTTTATTATTGATTAATGTACGAGAAAGAGTTCCAAGTGTTTTTGATTAATAACATAACAATACTCACATCAATGTTATATGCCACCATTTAATTAATGAAAGTTGTATTAATTCATGAATCTATTTCAAATAGCATTTGATAGCTTTCAAGCAAGATAGTTGAAGGAATAAAAAGATAATATAATATCGCAATCAACCGTTTAAACTATTTCTTTTCGATTAATTAATAGATAGACGATAAAATATAGCTAAAAATAATCGCGCATCTTATTCACAACTTTGTATTTAAAACTATAAAAAAACTGACCAAAATTTTAATTTTTTAAAAAAAAAGGGGCTAATGGGTTGGCCGATTTAAGCCAGCGGATTGACGATAAACGAGTCAAACCCTAAAAAGAAGCATAATTTTGGTCCGACCCGTTAAGGCCCACAGGCTTAAATAGGCGTGACCAATCCATTTGACACCCCTAATTGTTGGTAGATGTTTTGTGCACGGCAAGCTCAAAAAATAAGCGGAATAATTATAATTATATAAATAAAAGTAGGCAACTATGGTGAAGAATTTATGTGGCACAGAATTGATTTGATTCCAATAGCAATCAAATGAAGAGCGGAGTCATCCCCAAATATCCGCTAAAATAAATATTTCTAACCACAAAATCATATGATCCAACATTCCACTCCGCAATCAATCCTTTAGGAGCCCGAATTAGAACATATGGAGCAGCATTTTTGTTTTGTAGTCTTGAAGGGGGATTGCCAATACAAAAAATAATACCCATTTTTGTTTCTTGTGATGTGACAATGAAATTCTATTTCAAGTTTGGAAGGTCAGTCTAGCCTCACTTTCCTTTTTTCTTTCCTTCAATGATATGATTCCGCTCCTCTAGACACGGCAAAACCTCTAACTTCCATGGATAGAAAAGTCTTGAATGGGACATGTCAGATATATTTAAAATTATACATTTTAACTTTTATTTTAAAAAGACTTGTCCTAGACTACACAAAAATTTCTTTTTCTTCCCTAAGCATGGGAAGGTGAATGACATAGCCATTCAAATTTCATCTCAACATTCTTTAAAGATTACAAATAGAACAAAAAATAAATATCCTTGTAGTTATTATACCAGCAATATATATTGTCGCAATGACAGAGATAAAATTATCCAAATACATCAAAGAGTTATTTTCTTAACAATATTTTTGTTGTTGGAAAAAAGTATTGGGAGAGGTCTAATTTGTAGCAGCGGGGTGTTAGGTTTATGGAGTGAGTGTTGGCTAATCGTGTTGTTTACTTTTAAAGATGTTATCATGAGCACCACTTAATTAAGCTAGTGGGGTGCAATTTCAAGTCCAGGGATATACAAATGCATCAGAAAAATTCCCTTAAAGGGCAATTTGCTTAATCAATGCTGACACCCTGATTATGTATACTATTTTGAGTTTATGCCAAAACGATGATAAAATAATAGTGAGATAAATATAATTTAGAACTAACTTTTACCCGTGGACACAGTGCGGTCTCCATTGAGTTCCTTGTCAATTTCATTTATTTATGAAAAGCTAGCGGATTATGGCATGCTTGGAATATTATAACATTCTTTTCTTGCCACGTATATTGTAGCACCAGAAGCAGCAAAGAGAATCTTCACCACTAAGCTGGGAATATATTATGATCCAGCCACTTGGTTAGTGGCTAGCTAGATAACAGTTAAGCACTTCTTTTTGTGCTTCATTAGAATGTCAAATTGTTATTCTGCCATCAAAACAAAACATGTGCTCCACCTCTATCTGAGGATTTAATGTTCATGCTAACCTTCATGTTCTCTCTGTCAATCCTTCAGTACGTGACGAATTCAAACTAGGAAGTGAAAATGAATAATATAGCAGAATTTATAACCACGATAAAACAAGATATTTACCATTATGTTCAAAGTGAACATCTATGTACAATAAATTTTTATAATCACAAAAACCCGTCCCTACTATACACAAAAGATTTCAGCAAGTAATGTGGCATTTTGGATATTTGGTTTTCTATCCTTTTAGCAATTTGGTTGGTGAGGAACCTCAGAGAGGGGAAAGGCTCACCCTCCACCTTCCAAAGAACATTCTGGGATATACTATAGCTACATAAAAATTCAATACCAAGGACCTAAATTTGAGTCCATGGTATTTTTACTACTATTTTTGTCACATGTACATATTTTATAGCCTTAATAATATGCATGCATGCTTCTTCTTATAGAGAACAACTCACTCCACCAGATGTACCTGTACTTTATGCTAATTAATGGCCTTTGTCCTCCATTACAATATTTTGGAGTGCAGTTGACTCAATCTCACTGAAGCAATTAAAACCAAAATCATGAATACCAAAGTCTTGACAGTCCAATAACCAAGCACAATTATCCTCCCAAGATGAAGAAAGGGCCATGTCATTATTTGTGCTATCTGATTTAGGTGTACTGTCCCACAATGCATCAATCATCAGTGGAGTTTCATCCAGCCACAAGAAGCTGTTCATTAACTCATCGCTGCAAATGCTGTCCAGCAAAAGGGACTCTTCGCTGCCGGAAGAGTTCTCGGCCGGGGACGAAGAACTCGAGTTCTCCTGTGATGAGTTGACAACCCCATGATCAGTTATTTCCTTAACCTGATCATCGCGGTGGTCATTGCCAGATTGTGTCACTGGCAAATTCTCTGCAGGGGATGAAGTAGCACTGTCCTGTGATGAAACTACTTGTTTATTGAGTGGTTCATGAGTAACAGGATCAATGCCCATCTTAATGAGCTTTTTCTTGATGTGTGTGTTCCAGTGATTTTTTATCTCGTTGTCTGTTCTTCCTGGTAATCTTGAAGCAATCTTGGACCACCTGGACACACAAACTACACCAATCAATCATACATCACCCTCATCACCTTAACTTAAGTAGAAGCATTCGTAGATAAGCTAGCTAGCTAGCTTGATGTGGGGGGTGATCTTAATTTCTTGGTCTCAAAGATAAGTATTAATGATATCAAATTAAACGTGTAGATGGCTTTAAGTAAGATCTACTACTTACTTAGTTTCATTTATCTTTTAAGCTTTACTTATTGAGAATAAGCCATTATTCTTCACCAAATGATATATAAAATCTCCCGTTTAACATATCATTTTTGCATTGCACGAAGAGTATGCGGACAAATAAAGTATCTTTTAAATAATAATTGTACAATAAAATATATTACGACTTACATGACCATGTTGTAAATACGATCATGTTCTGAATTTGTTATTGATATTCAGTTTTATACTCGTAGTGCTGCTTTTTAAATTAAAAAAAAAAAGAGAATATTATATCTTATTTTTGGAGACATCTTTTGAACTTTAAAATATTAATAAAAAATCCTCCCAGTAAATGTTTAAGAGATATCTAAAAAATATTCCTTAAGAAATCTAAAAAAAAAAAAAAAACAAGGCAAGTAACATTATTTATTACTCTTTCAAATTTCATCATTCACTACAATTTGGAGAACATTGATACACATAAAATTTGCCTTGCTTAAAACATGATTTCAAATGCAGTACCATTGTCAACATTATACATGGTCTAAAAATGAGTTATTCGAACGTGATTTAGAAAACCAAATTAATCAAAGAAAAATAAAGGGTAAGTGAATGCATGAATAAGCAACCTGTTGCCAAGGCGTGCATGGAGATCAATAACCAGTTGCTCCTCTGCTTCAGTCAGGAGGCCTCTCTTCAAGTCAGGGCGAAGATAATTTGTCCATCGGAGCCGGCAGCTCTTCCCGCAGCGCCGGAGGCCGGCGAGCTTTGGGACGGCACGCCAACAGCACTGTCCATTGGTGAGAATGAAGTTGATGAGCTTCTTGTCTTCCTCACCAGTCCATGGACCTTTCTTCACCCCAAGTTTGTCACAACAAGGTTGCCTCCCCATACCACTCACACCAATGCAAAGCGCACAAAAGTCTCTCACTCTCTCACCCAACACTATGCTTATTGCAATGACCCAAAAGCCCCACACCCACACCCACCTATATATAACAAAAAATTAGCCCCCACATTTTTTTTCACTCTAATAATTATATTTGTGTAAAATATATGTGCACCCCAAACAATTCTCTAATAGGAGGCAAAGAGAAGTTGGGGGTCCCACCAATGGGCTGTGAAAGGTACATTGGAACTAATATGGGTTAATTTTTCTCGTGTTAATTTCTAGCTCTATAAAATGGGTGATGCTGATAGATATACTAAATATTCATGGGGTGACCCAAAGGCAGGGCTGCATGTAATCATCCCAACAAAATTCATGAAAAGATTATTAATGTGGGAAATGATTGATCTCTCTCTTTTTTTTTTTTCTCGATTCTCCTTTACAAATTCCACTTACATGATTTCAATCTTACTCAACCATTTCGTCATCACTACGTTTACATGTCCTTATTAGAAGTAGATTGTGATAGAGTGTGGATGATTTGTTTCAAGTCTTTGGTCCGGAGGGGCAACATCACCGTTTGATGTAATGAAACTATGCCTTATGATTTGATCTAACACGGTAAAATAATGATCATATGTACTTTGTGTGGGACAAGCAGCTGCGCTTAGCTAGTTTGAAACGGTTGAAACATTGGGGATATCTTTATCTTTATCTATTCAGGAATGGACAGCGATCTCTTTGAGTTTCGGAAGCCCCATTCATTTTGATTATTTTCATCTTTTTCCTTTTCCCACTTCATTGATTATATAATTCCCAACTCACGTTTCTTCCGCGACACTATCTATCATATCATTAATTAATGCGATTTGTGGGCAGTTATACAGATACAAGTATGTATATCCTAACACACAAGTATTCAACATGCTAGGAAACTGTTCAACAGTTGATAACTCAACGGACAACTTTTTTTTAAGTATTTGACTCAACGAATCGTGTGTTTGAATTTTGGATGAGGAAAAAATTATTATATATATATTGGATGACAAAATTAAAATTTTATTAAAGTTTAATATTATTTTAATTTTTTATAATTTTAGAGAGTTATAATCAACTCTAAAAAGTTTTTTTTTTATAACTCTCAATAGCACTTACTCTAAAAAATGAAGAGCAAAAGTTTTTTAATTTTTTTTATTTACCAAACACAAAAATTAGTTTATACTTTTTAAGAACAGTAACTCCTACTTAAAAAGCTTTACCGTACAAAGCCAAAATCTTTCAAAAGCACGGCTACAAATTACAATTTCAACTAACAGAAGTCATTATTCATTATTAATTGTTGTTGACATTTTATTTATTATCAATATACTTGCATTCAATCCATTTTATCTATCACTTTCACTTTTTGGTACATTAAAAAAGTAATATATTTGGACAATAATTATGTATATGTCTAAATATATTAATTTTTTAATGCACCCTAAAAGTGAAAGTGACATATAAAGTGGATTGGAGGGAGTATTATGTTCCCTAGCTAGTTAGCTATGTACTATAACTATGAGGTGTGATATGGTGGTAGTTCACATTATCTTTTAATTACGAGGTTGAAAGTTTGGTCCCCACTCATGAAAATGAAAAAACATTTTGTTTCTAACAATCTATTACTTTATATGAGCCCAATTATTGGAAGGGGATTAATCATTACTACCCACAATAAACATCTTGGGTGAAAAAAGAAGAAGCTAGTTACATACTATAATGTACAGCTGGACATCTAATGCTTACTAATCACACACATTATATAACACCGGGACATTCCATAAATCCTTTTTTCATTTGTTATAATAAGGATGCGTGCATGTCTTTGTCAAATTAAAAACCACAAACTTGGTTTATATCTTTTGGCAAGTACCAGACATGAACTTGTTGACACTAACACGAAGGTTGTGTTTCGTCCCCTTACTCCTAATTAATTCTGGATTATTTTATTCTTGGATCAGCTTGTTCAGCGGATTGGTTGAACTAAGCATTCAAATACGTTTCCTTTTGGTTATAGAAACAGGTCTAGAGTGTTTTCCAACCTTTTCCTTAACCACGAAACAAAATTAATTACTTAAAAAATAAAAAATAATGTTTGGCAAGGTTATCCACTAGGCCAATGTCTTCATTCCGTGCGAAAGGAGATCATATCCTAGTCAAATCTTTTATCAAACAACTTTGAGACTCTGATGTATACAAATCCTGATGATGTACCTATCATGCAACTCTTTAATGTAACATTTTATTACATAGCACCTACAGGCTACAAGCTTAGGTTGGGGTTAGGTGGCAATCCCAATTTTTGGTCTTTGACTTATATACCTTGGTTTTTGTTGTGGGATCCGTTTGGTGTATAATTCCCCCCGCACATTATCTAAGCTTCACACTTTGTTACATGCAATTCGGTTAGGGTGAGATAACAAGTAACTCTTATATTAGGATAACCTTGAGAGCTATCAAGGTAAAAGATCATACACTGTAATTTAAGTTTTGATACGGTGAAAGTGGTACTTACAAAAATCATTCTGATACTTAAATCAATATATAAATAACATGAAATGATATTAAGTAAAAACGTACATTGAATATGATTATGATTTATGTTTATACTCTGTGTGAATGACTTAGGGCAGTCCATTGAAATGCTTGGAAACTATAGCCATATTCATCACAAGGTTATCATGACCTAAGTAAATAAGGTGTTTATGATATCTCATCATGAATGCTAAGTCAATTACTCCCCCCCTCCCTTCTTGAGTTATACGTGTAAAAGTGGGTCGTGAGTATCTCGGTCTACTTTTAGGAAAAGTGGACATCAGGTTTAGGATTGGGTCACACTTCAATTTCTTTATAGTAATTGGATTGAAATCTATGACATTGGGGTTAAGTACTTGGTGGTATGGTAAGCGGAATCTTAATAATTTTCACATTTGTACAATATAATCGTAAGAATATAAGATTCTCATGTTTAATTCAAGATTAGAAATAAAACATATTTATGCAACTTACATTCCTGAGCTCCATTTTTTATTCTCGCCTCCTTCATTAGAATTCAAAGATAAAAATGTTTTAAAAATGAGAAAAAGACAAAATTACTCCAAATCTCAAATCTTAGAATATTGTCAGGCAGACGCCAAATCATTGTTGGACTACTACTATTCGTTGCAAAACTTTGTCGATCACTGGTGGTCATTGCCCAACCACCGCCAAACCACTCCCAGACTACCATTGGCCAAAGTCGAACCACTGCCGCTATTTTCATGGATATTTTTAAGAAAATGCATTAGTTCTTAAATGTATTGCTTAGAATTTAGTTTACAATCAAATAATTTTTAAGCACATTCTTAAGAATAAAAATTCATTTTACGAATCACACGTCTTTATTAAGTATAATTTGAGGATGGATTCTTTTTATGTCATGTATAAATTTTATTATTAATTAGATTCTCTCGTGGAACTTAAAAAAAGATCTATTTTCTTAGTCCTACACATAATAATAATAATAATAATAATAATAATAATTAATTCATGGAGATTTTATATAAGATGACTGAATCTCAGCATCAAATTTTCTAAATAGTTTACACACAATTTTAAGGCCAAGGCAACTCAAATACCACGTCCACGTACGTGACTACGTAAAACAAAATAAAGTAAAACTTCTTATGCCGTAGAGTTTAATCATTAAAAAGCAAGTAACTGATCAGTCTTACCTTAATCTAAGTATCTAAAGTGACACCTGTCCAGAATCGTATGTATTCAAACAGGAGTATGTTGACTTGCAAGGCACTAAATGTAAGATAGATTTACTTGCGTCATTATTTCTGAATTTTAGGAACCATATATTTTCTTTTTCACAATAAGGAAGAACGTAACTATGATAGTTGATCTTCAATCGCTGATGTAATTATATATATTTTATGGGGCTAAGCTATATTCATAATTCAAGTATATATGTGGTTATGGTAAGCTGATCAAAGCAATGAAAATGTTCGATGAAAATGCAAAACAATTAAGCTCCTTCAGTTTTAAGCCTTTGACAAATAATTTCAATGCGAGCCAATTTCAAAATTTTGACAGTTAAGGGACAAATTAAAACTTCCATAAAATTAAAATTTTAACTGAAAATAGTAATACCCATAATCAAGTTAAATCACAGATTTAACTTGTGAGAAACAAATGCTGAATTTTCTACTTTATTCCATTTCTTTTCTTTTACATTTTTTTCAAATAGGATATATAGTAGGGACTATCTGTAAAATATGTTGAGAGTAGACAAATGAGGGGTAAAATACATTTACATGGGTTTAAATGGGTTAAAATCTGAATATATGGGGCAATGTGAAATTACGAATGTATGGTCAACGGGGCTGAAATCGGGCGAACAGTAACCGATTTCAGCCCCTTTTAAAAAAAAATTCCGAGGCTGAAATTGGGTACTCTTCATCTGATTTCAGCCCCTTTTTAAAAAACAAATTTCCCGAGGCTGAAATCGGGTAGTGTTCATCTGATTTCAGCCCCTTCGGGTACTGTTCATCCGATTTCAGCCCCTTTTTTAAAAAAAAATAAAAAAAAATTCGGGGGGCTGAAATCGACACCCCCTAAACAGATTTCAGCTCCAAAATCCCATACATCCGTAATTAATTTGACCTGTCCACATTTTGAAAAATTTTATTTTCCAAAACCACGGAAAGGTAAAAAAACCACAAAGGGGGGAGGGGAGATAATTGTGAATTTTAAAGTTTACAAAAACTATTTATAAAAGGAAAAAAAAAACCGAAATATAGTTTAGTTACTTCACTTGAACCCAAGTTATTAGCTAACAAAGTAAGACAATATTAAAAAATTATACTAGAATTTGTACTGATCCTCATTATGGAAGTTAGGTACAGGTACAAAGACGTAAGGGGTTATATGCGGCAATATGATGATGTATAAACTAATTATAGGTGGCATTGCTTGCAAGTTGGAGCTGTCTCAATGCATCCATTACTGTAGCAGTTGTGAGTTCATTATCAGTGCCACCCCAACATGCGGGTTGCTACTTCCTTCCCCTTTGAATTTCCTTAATTTTGCACACTAATTCTCTTCTTTTTTACACGATATAAACAGTACATATATGAAAACGCATGGCTAACAATTCAAAGTAATATAATGCTATAAAATTAAAACCTTTTACGTACAGAATTCAACCAAATTCATAGGTGAACCTGTTAAGTCCCACCAGCTAGGCATATACTATAAGATATTCATCTTTTTTTTTTCGATGAGTCACAGACAACTTAATGCGCAACCCGAACAAAAGCAAAAAGGAAAACAGGCGAACCGTAATGTGATTTTTTATTTTCAGATTAATAAAATGATAAATGAAATTTATTGACATTTTATTAATTTAATGGTGAAAAACGTCACTTTATCCTCTAAAATAAGCTCCTCATTTTAAAAGATCTTTATCTTAAACAACTGCCTTCTACCCACCTCTTAACCTATCGAACAAATTGACAAGCAAGGAAAGGGTTCCATTGAAAACCTCTTAAGAGTGATTCAATGGAACAAACTCTTTCCTTTCCGAGGGAGGTAAAAATAATTAGACGTACAATTCTAAATACTATTAGAGTATATGTTTTTTGGTAGACAAAGGGGCAGAAGCCCAAAGGGAAAGAAAACGAAAACTAGCCTCCACGAGGCCACGCGATCTGCATCAGATCATTCCTAAGTAAAGTGCGAGTGGCCACTGGGGCCACATCAAAGTAAGCAATCTCAAAATTATCAAGGCTGTGGCTCAGGTTGGCAAGACAATCAGCAACACGGTTGGACTCCCTGAAAACATGTTGAAGATGTACCATCCAACTTCTTGATAAAAGTTCTCGAATCCGAGATATAATCGAGGCAGCTGGATGTAAGCGGTTATGGCAATTGTGAATCGCAATCAACTCGCACTTGTTGAAAACCACCGTGCCAGGCAATATTTAGAACATGCAAAATGCCCCATAACTCGGCTGTGGTAATGGATGTCAAGCCCAATTTGATTGAGAAGCCTTTAACAAAACTTCCAGATTCATCTCGAATCAGACCCCCGCATCCTGCACTACCGGAGCTAAGCACTGAGCCATCACAATTTGCTACCACCCATCCAGGTGAAGGAAAGTGCCAACAAACCAAATGTTCCTCCGAGTTGAAAGAGATAGGAGATGAATAAGTATCAATCGGAAGAGAATAGTGCTTAAGCCTTAGGCCAAAGGAAAACCAAAGATCACCAATGTTAGGGGAACAGTTATTAAAAATAAAATCATTACGAACGTACCAGAGGTAATGGAGGGCCAAACCAAACACTAAGCGCCATTCCTAGTCACTATACCAACCATAACGGTGGCCTGGCTTTAGATTTTCTCTGAGCCATGTATGCAAGGAGGCGCTGAAAAAAGTGTACCAACAAGAGGGATGTAATAATCTCTTCCAAAATCTCGAGACTACCTCACAATCTCGAAGGGCATGCAGGGTGGTCTCCATAGCATGATTAGAGCAGCGGGGGCAGGAGCTATCCAAAGAAAGATGACGACTCACACGATTCGCATTAGTCATTAGAGCTTCTCTGGAAACCAGATAGAGGAAGGATTTCACCAGCTCAACTCCCTTCCACTTCCAAATTAACCTGAAAAGGGGTTCTCTGATGTGTGTGGAATCCTCACCCGATAAGGAAGAATAAGCAGATTTAATAGAGAAAGAGCCATCATGGCCAGGAGCCCAGGCAATGTAATCATCGCCTAGACTAGGGGAAGGGGGATGGATTGTTGTCATCAGATTACAAATATTAACAGGTAAAATAGGGGAAATGCGAGCCCAGTCCCAATTACCTTCATTATTCACAAAACGGGCAATAGTGAGATGGAGATCAGACTGCGGAATAGAAACTAAAGAGTATGCCTCCAACGATGTGAACCCAGGAATCCAGTGATCTTTCCAAAACCTGATAGTATTCCCATTGCCCACCCGCCAAATAATGTTATCATGGACACGCTGCCAAGCTTTCGTAATACCTCTATTAGAGTATATGTGATGCTTCATCTGTTGGACCGCCCCCAGGCTTTATTGCCTTCACAACAATTTACACAATCCTCCTCCGATCCTTAATCTATTTCCGTGAATAGAGTGAGTCCATAATTCTAAAATGAACTAGTAGTAGCAAATAATTAGTGGAACAATAATTAGATGTGTAGTCGAAATTTGGACCAATATACTTAGTAAGAAAAGATATGATAAGATTCAATGCCGTGGTCCAGGATCTAGCCATTAACTTCACTTTACATTATACAAAGTTTCGTGAAGTATATTCTTCAACTTCCAACGATAGAAAATATTAATCTGTCTCAGTTGTATATCATTCGTGTACCTCGAAAGGAAGCCGACAACTCCTTTGTAAGCAATGTCCTGAGTGGGAATGAAAATCAAGAACCTTTTTATTGTGCATGTTGTTGTCAATGTTTTTATAAAAATTTTACCATATTGGGACTTAACTGCTTGAAGTGGACGAATGACGGCAAGTAAGATATCTCATGTTAATATCTCTGTTAACGTTTACATATGCGATATTAATTAGACATCTTAATTGAGTGACTGACATCTTACATTCCTTCTTTTGTATTTGACAGTGACCAATATGATTGTTTTACACGAAATAATTTTGAAGAGAATTACTTAGCGCAAACGCAAAATATTATTTTAAAACGGGACAAGTGATTATAAGTTTTTGGTAAAGTACAAATGTGTGAAATTAAAATGCAATAAGTGGAGAAGTGGAATTAGAATACTTTATTGATGATCACTAATAAGTGATTTTGATATACAATTCCCTTGCAAAAACAAGGATTTAAGCATTAAAAGTAAAAGAAGAACTTGAATAAGGAAAATAAAGTAAAGGAACTACTCCTACTGAAACGAGAAACAAAATGCAGAAAGATAGAGACAAGTGACATACATTGGGTTTTCGTGTATTGCTCTCGTCGTCAGGAGACTTGTGAGTATTTGGTAATCAATGAACCACCACTTGTTTGTTCCTAGATCCCCCTATTTATAGAGTTTCAAAGCCTGCAACCATCGTTCCCCGCTTTGGCAACCATTACCACCCAACTGGTTGTGGTTCGAAAAATCTGGACCAGTTAACCACTATGCAAGACACGTATGTGTAGTGGTTACTATTACGTGTGTGTTGTGCACGCCTCAAGTCCTGAAGATGGGTAGTTATTGCTCTTCGTGTACTACGTCAGATGGGAAGTTACCTTTGTTAAAGGTGTCCGTTGGTAACTGTTCCCTCCAAAATCCTTTAATTGAATTGTGTTGATACTTTTCTTCGCTAACTCTTAATCATGTCGCAACACTAGTCTTGTAAATGATTCTTGTTGCTCTACTACAACCATCATTCTTTCAATTAATTTTTTCACATTTGCGACAGTCTTAACTTAATATACTTCTCCTAATCCATTGGTTGTGACACATCCTTATCGACGCATTTACCCCATTCGACTAGCGACCTTACTAAATGGATAATCAACCATTCTTCCAAGCTGGTTTTTGTTGCCTATTATTTATCATCGACTTCAACTTTTCCTATTGTCGCCAACATTCTTTTCGATAATTGCTCGTATTGTTATTGTCTAAACTCGTTCATTTCTATCTCCTCTTAAACCTTCTAGTCGCATAGCAAATTTCGATGACCCCAACAATGATTAAAAAAAAATTAGAAAAATTAATTTAACCAAGTTAAAATTATGTAGAGACTAATTAAGATATCACTCTTAATGCATTAGTTTAAGAAAGCAATTACGTAATAAGAGAGTAACACAGTCGTCACTAAGACAAACATTACTCATTGTATACTTCTAAGTTCTAACCTCATGGACTTATTGTCATCGAAGACCGGCAAGACTAATTAATTAAGCAAACAAATGAACTTTGGATGCTTATTAGATATCTTTTTTTTAGTGTGCTAGTGGCTTAGTGCGACCTCATGTAGTCCTGTCCTGTGCACGCTTGAGAAGGATTTTCATTTTATTTGTTTTTCAACACATGAAAATTAAGCATTCGATTAGGGTTTGGACCAAAAGGCCCAAAGTTTCAACAGCGTAATCTTGGGTGTGACAACGAGGGCAATTCCAAGACCAAGAGATGATGAGACAAGGACTTTTGCAGCTCAAGTATGGCCACATTTTTTTAACAATTGAGATTATGAAAATTTGGAGCACAAGGCTTAAAGAATGAATCATGAGCAAACTACTTGACCAATCGGCAATTCCCACATTAATAAGGGTCATAATTAAGGAGCTGAGATTAATTGTTGCGTACATGGACCTCATGTGCAAGATCAAAGAGCTGCGGTCCATTTAATTCTTTCAAAGTTCAAAACTTAATTGAATCCAATGAATGAATGAATGAAGTCAGTTACGCTTCCATATAGTGCCATAATGCCATACTCGTTTCATCTATCTAAAATGAAACTATACAAGTTAGAATAAATTTTTTCTTCAAAATTGGGGCAAACCATACCGCGAACACCATAGGAGGAAGTAAATAAAAGGCAGTCATTTGCGCTCAGCGGTGAATCCAATTTGCTTAGTGGACTTGGGTTGAGGGTGATGCCATACCTTATCAGTGGGGTTGGATTAGACCCACGAAATTGAGACAGAATGAGATTAGACGGCCCGAAAAGGATCAAAATATGATGGTTCATTGAAAACTCTCCCCTCTAGCCGAAGTTGTCGGGTGGCTTATACGGTTCCCCTAGTTTGGGACTGCTTATGAAATTTTACTTACAAATTCTTTGATTAATTATTTATGGGTTTAGTAAACCAGCGCTTTTAAGTCACTTAAGGAACAAAAAATGATATATGGGTTGGGCTCGACCCGACCCAACTCTTTTAAGTCGAATTTGTAACACTCATAGCTGCCTACGCTCGAGTCGTACGCAATGCTCACTAGGGTGTTTATCACTTTGTGAGAATACTTATAGTGTAACATCACGATTTTTCTCCTTACAAAGATTTTGCATAATAAATAAATAAGAATAAATTAATAAAATTAGAAAATCAAACTATTAAATTTAATTCCTGAAATATTAGTTAAAAATAATAATTTTACGATTTTGCGGAGTCTTGTGAGGACCGAATCGATTTTCGGTTACTATTAGACTTTAATTACAACTCAAAGGAGTCCGTAAAATATACTAATATGAAAATAAATTTAAGAATGTCCAAATAAAATTAAATAAGTAATAAGAAAAAATTTGTAGATTATACCGGTATGTCCAAAATATTTTTAAGACAATCGTACACAAACAAATAAAAACAAAACACAATCAAATATGATAAAAATTAATCATGTGACCCCGAAAGTATCCTTAGCTACGCGGACGTCTCCATCAGTAAACAAAAGTTATATATATTATATATTATAATATGACAATATGTGGCATGTAATGAATTAGATAATAATATAATAATAATATAATAAAATATATATAAATTAATTAAGTGAGGCGGTGGAGGCTGCCTATAAAAAGGCTAGCCTCCTAAAGCCATTCACTTCACGTTTTCTTTCTCGTTCGTTTTGTTTCTTTCTTTATTGTTCCATTCGTGTACTATTGTTACGCTGTCGGACGTTGGAAAAATAACAGGAATAACCTTACCGCAATTAGAGATTTTTTCGCATCACTTCTACCATTTTTAAACTGAATTTTAAGGTGGGTAATCCTAGATCTACTGTCTATGTGGCTTGTTATAATGTTTTTTGTACATTTATATGAAAATATAACGTAGATTTTATGTGAAAAATATGTTTACTATGAGGCATAGTTGATTTTAGGCATTTTTGAGGTTAGAAAAATATAACTATATTTATGTGTAATCCTGACTTATTCATCTCCTTGATGAATTTTATGTGTTATATGTATAATATGTGAAAAATCAACTTAGTAGATTTGATGCCAAAAATATGTTTATTATGATGCTTGGACGATTTGTCATAATTTTGAAGTTAGAAAAATATACTTGTGTTTAAGGTTCACTTAATATAATTATATAGATTATATGGTGTGAACTTCAAGTTGGTGAATTTTAGTTTGATACAATGAAATAGATTTAATTATGTATTATTATTAATTGCATATAAAACTAAATATTTTATATTGCGCAACTGTTTTGCTTGACATATGCGAAACGATATGTTTTTATGATTCTCAAGCATATTTTAATATAACTTACCTTATATATATACAACTGGTTTATAATATTACAATCATCTATGATATAATGAACATATTTTAGATTTAATGATTGTAGATATGTGCTGTGATTATAATAACTATATTATTATGTGTTGTAATTGGGATATCATGCACCATGAGGAACGGGTTGTCAATAGAGGGTTAGGACAATCTTAGATAACTAGAGAAATTATCACCTAACTATGGCAAGCTCATAAGTGAACTTAGGAAACGAGTTTAGATCTTGGGTGGTATGTTCCTAGTTGTGAGTTCAGGAGAATTGTACTAGAAACACAGAGACAGACCATTTCCTGTAAGGAGAGACTGACCAGACCAGTAAAAGAGACAGACCTTTCCCGCCAGGAGAGCCTGACCAGACGAGTAAAAGAGACAGACCCTTCCCGTCAGGAGAGCCTGACAAGATGTGTAAGAGCTATGGTCCGCTTCCGGTTACGCCGTCATGGCAGCCCCTTGCCAACCAGAAGGGTGGAGTCTTGTTTGCCTCGAGGAAGACATAAAAGGTTAGGTCGTACACCGCCATGGGGACGACAGTCCCGAGGTGTGCGAGGAGGTGTGGACAGACAGACAGAAATCCCCAGGAGAGCCTGGCAAAACCTATGACAGACAGACAGAATCCCCAGGAGAGCCTGACAGACTTTATGAGAGATAGAAAGAAATCCCCAGGAAAGCCTAGTAGAACGTGTGAGAGAAATCAGCATGCATGAGTTATGTGATGAATGGTGGTGTATGTGAATATATATATATATATATATGTGTGTGTGTGTGTGTGTGCATGGTTATCACACTCGGGATTTTAGGTAAACTCGTGGAGCCTCCGTAAACTCGGATCGTAAAATCGGATCGTAAAATCGTAAGATTTTACCTATTATTAAAAAAATATTAAAAAAATATTTTAAAAAATTATTATGTTACAAAAATATTAGAAGCACATAAATTAGAAGCACAAGTTCAATATTTAAGACAGGAACTCATAAATTAGAAGCACCAGTTCAATATTTAAATTGTTGCGGCGGGGGGCAGTGGGTGCAAAACAGCGTGGCGCGGAGGGGGGCGAAGTGGCGAACGGCGCCGGTGCAGTGAGGGCAGGAAGAGAACGTGCGTGGTGAAAGCCAAAAGGCACGAAGCAGCAGTGAGGGTGAGGGAGAGTGGGAGATTGATGGCAGTGAGGGTGAGGGAGAATGGAGGAAGCAGCAGTGACGGGTCGAGGTCGAGGAAGCAGCAGCGATGGAAGCCCTAAGTTCAGAGTGCAAACGGCGTCGTTCTCTAGCAAAACGCGCGTGCCCATCAGAAGCGCAAAACGGCGTCGTTTTGGCAAGGCAAAACGACGTCGTTTTGCAGTTTTGAGGCTCAGACAGCAAAATCGTAAAATCGCCACTAAAATCGCGATTTTGTACGATTTTGTACGATTTTACCCGATTTTACCCGATTTTACACAGAAACGATTTTACACCCGATTTAACAAGATTTCACAACCTGAAATCGTAAAATCGTACGATTTTACGATTTAAATCTCGATTTTAATAACCATGTGTGTGTGTGTGTGTGTGTGTGTGTATTTGGGTTTGGACATATCGATTAACATAGTATCACGAGATTGTCCCCACAAAGTATAGGCGAGTGGGTACGTGATCAGAGGATAGAAAGCGCAAGAACCTACAAATTAGGTAAAGCAAGATTAGATTCCTTCGATCACCTAGTAAAGTAAGAAAGCTGCTCAGGACTAGAACAGATAATAATAAGTAGGGCTGTAGTATAATTGTGACACTTAGAGATCCCTGAGCGGCAGAATCATAAATTGGAGCGCAAATAATTAGTTACATCCCCAAGGATTCCCACTGAGAACGCAATGTTCTCACCCCCGCCTGTTTATAGTTCCAGGTGCATACCCAAAGATCATTGATGATAGAGACGCATGGTAAAGTGGTGGACAGTCCACAACAAAACGACTTCAAAGGGTCAGCAGGACGTTTACTTACGTAGTAGAGAAATGCCTATTTTGTATATGGTCTAGATAGGCCATTGACTCTTATGCGAATTTTTGTGTAGTTTGTATTAGTAAGCAAATGTATGACTATGTGTTGGACCTTTGTACTGGTATGTATGTATGTGTGTGTGTGTGTGTGTATATATATATATATAATAGGTGTTGTATTAATTATCACTTAAATCCTTCGAGCTTCTATCGTTTGTATACATATGTTCTTTTCACCACGCATGACTCATAGTTTATAAATTAGCAATGAAAAGGAAAAGTTTTCAAAACGGGCCATATTTTCAAGAAAGAACTACTTTCAAGTGTAAAACTAGGGGCAAGAAGTAACCCCAACTAAAGCATATAACAACCTAGTAAGCATTGTTTGCTACGTATGCGTAAACAGTTAGCTAGGGTGTTACATATAGTCCTTCATTACTTTCGAAAATACTGGGTTAAGGAAAATATAGACCATTTTAAAACTTTTAAGTATGTGCCGCATGTGACCAAGATGTACGATACAAACGATAGAGTCTGGGCTTACGACTGTTAACCATTCCTAGTATAGGCATTTATATAAGCAAGTACATTGTCCATCACAGATAAATTACAACAAACCACAGAGTATAATAATATCTTACATATACATGTCATATTCACCGAAATACATAATAAAAAGTCCCTCTAGCGTACACTATACTGGCTTGTCTTCGTGGCCCTGAAGTTTTGGTCTTCCGCTCCCAGCAGCCCGTACTCTGTCCTTTACTGCTCGTAGCCTTCGTCCTCTCCTGGAAGCATAACCGAGTGGGGGGTGAGAACGTTCGTCCTCAGTGGGGTACTTTAGCGTGGGCTACTTCTTTAGCTCACTTATGTATATCAACTTCCTGCTGATTATTATCTGTTACCTAAATCCTGAGCAGCTTTATCTACTTTACTAGGTGATGGGGGATCTAATCTTTCTTATCTAGGTTCTCGTGCTTGTTAACTTCCTTCGCGTATATACATAGGCCGTCTTGAGCGTTCTCTTGACGACTACATAGACTTACATGCATTATCATATCCTTATGTATCACAAATTAATTCGTCATGTACTCATTCATTATGTATCTTATGCATGGGGGAAACTGGGGTTCTCGTACGCTTCCTGCTAACTAATAGACTGGGGTAGCGTCCTTCTTGTTATGTTTTCCCGGCTAACTAATGGACCGGGGTCGTGTCCTTTTCATCTTGAGTCCTCCCACCCTTGTAACCGTAGCCTTCCGGTTACAACCTGCTTCTGTTCCTATATTGATGACGTCCAAACATCGCTTCAACCTGAGTGGTTGAGAACCACCGTGGATAACTAATTAATGTTCCGTCCATTGACCATCAATAGAGATAACCATCCACCTTGTTGGATGGCGAGGGGTTGGTCCTGTGACGCGATCCAAGGGGGGGTTCATACATTATCATTATTATCATTATCATTCTTGAGGTGTGACATCACCATTTTATCCATTATATTTTCTTTCTTTTATTCTTTCTGTTCATTCATAATCATTGACTAATCCATCTTGCTGGACTGGTGAGGGGCGTGTTCGTAGACGTGCCAAGAGAGGGGATAACCCTACTTATATAGTTATGTACGGTTCTTCAAGGTACACCGAATCCTCTAAGACCAGAACCTTTCTAATTAATACTTTTTCCCTATGATTCAGTTATGATATTTAAGACATTAAGTGATCGTTTTCTAGTTACCTACAGTCGTCCTAAAGTCCTAATGACGACCGAGTCCTTATAATGCATGTTATTGCAAATATATAAACTAACACAAATAAGATAAAATATGTATAATGAGACATATTAATTATTGGAATTCAACAATAATACTATATACTTCAACTACTTGATAATAATAGGATTTAAACATTTATCTAATACATATATATATGACTAGTTGTCTTTAGATAAAGCTAATTAATAAATACCGTAGTACGGTTAAGTCAATTAGTTATATTATTCTATTAAATTTAATAAACCTATGTATTTTTACGTAAATTCAAGAATTTTCCCTAATGTAATCTAAGCATATACACACATACTAATAGATTAAAATATGATTGTTAATATAGTTGTATTAAATACTCATATGTAATATAGATACCAGAACCTATAATAAATTAATTAATATTTAGCTTCACTAAAACTTCTATTCGTATAGATATTTACGCACACTTTTAATATTCCTGGTTTCTAATATAAATTTTATGGTCCTATGAATCAAAGAAATACTATTATAATATTATTTGTACAAACAATTAACACTATCACCCATCCTTCTGACTACTCTTCCAACCTTGAAAACCTATCAATTTATTTATTTATTTATTTATTTATTATAATCCCATGTTACCATCTGTTCTTTCTATTTATTCATGGTTTTCAGTTCTTAAATGTACTCATATTACACGTCCTTTTTCAATACTTCCAGTAAACATATCAATCATTTAACACATGTGCAAAGCATATATAATCATCTTTCTAACTTCTAAAAATAGACAAAATAATTTCTACAATATTCTAAGATAAATAACACATATTTTTATTTATTCACATAAATACACATAAGACATCATAATAAGTCACATAGACAGTGAGTCTAGGATTACCCACTTCCAAAACATTTTCTGAATCGGTAGAAGTGAAGAGAAAAATATCCTCTTCGCGTTGGTGTGCTCCTCCTATTTTTCCTGAGTCTGGCAGCGTAACCGCAACGTGCACAACCAGAATTGAAAACTTATTAAAACAGAGAGAATTCTAAAGCAAGTTTGGCCGTGAATGCTTGGCTATTTATAGAGAAGGCTTTGGCCTCAGCAGAAAAAAGAAAAGAACAGAAAAGAAAAAGAATAAAAAGAGAATAAGAATGCATAAAATGCATTTCATTCTTTCCCCTGCAACATTTAATGCCTTAATGGCACTTCATTCATCCCGTGCAGACCATCACGTGGTCAATTTGCCATGTGTCCATCCTATTTCTCTTTGATCATGTTTGATCGCGTTTGGTCGTTAATTGCTCGTGTACGGATATCCTAAAAATATTCTAAGCACATAGCCGCGATCTACTATTTTTTCTAGTCATAATGGGATGTCAGGTTAAGGTATTTGTGAACATATTTTCGTGAGAGTATATTTTACAGATATCTTTGGGATCTGACGAAATTCTGGATTTGGCTGAAAATTGGCACGAACCCCGCGAGATCGTGAAACAATTATTTTGACTGGTATTGGGAAGAAATAAATTTTATAAATAATTTTTTCAGTCCAAATAATCGCATCTAATATACTCTTAATTATGCGAAATTATGAATTATGCGAAATCTTCATAAGGGAAAAAATTTGGGATGTTACAAAATTGGGTTGGGCTGGCAAGTCGAACTCAACTAACCTGCCAAGTATGTAGGGTCGAGTCTTGGGTCTAGATTTTGTAACCCAACCTAACACTCTGATTCGCCTATATAAGAAGTTATTATAAAATTATTATCATATTATTATTATTAGTCAAGATAAACACAAAAAATGAATTACATTGATATTACTTTTGATTTTGAATTGTTAAAATATGGTTGTTTTAACTAAAAAAAATAGGTTGTTTAATTTAAAAAATAGGTGCCTATTTTTAAAAAAATAATAGATTTTTTTAATTAAACAAAATTATTTAAAAAATGTTAAATAAATTTATTTTTTATTTTTTTGAAAAAGGTGGGTAACCCGTGACCCACATAACCTGACTTGACTCAGTTAGGTCATGAGTCTAGCGGATACCCATCTAAAAAAATGAAATTTACCTGACCTGACCAAACCCATGTTCAAGCGAATCGGATCTCTAACATGATTAGGTCCGACCAAATTCATGTTAACCCCTTTCATTAGAAAAATAAAATTAACAATAAAAATATTTTATTTTAGTGTTTTTAACAAGTGCCATGATACTTATTAGTAAAACTCATTATTTGTTNGGTCGTTATTTTTTTCTAATGCACTATATTTTTAATAAAACTACAAAGTATTTCCTCTGTCCATTAATTACAATTTTTTTAAGCAAAAATAACTTATCCATAAATATTTCTCATTTTAATATTTCAATGCAACATTAATTATTCTCTTTCTATTTTACCCTTGTTTATTAAGCACTATTTTTTTTAGTGCATTCATAGAAACAAAAAGAATTTAACAAAGAGAGAAGATTTGAGAAAAATTAAAAGGATAATTTTGTCAAATACATATAAATTTGTTGTGTTTTGTACAATTTTAATGATTATTTAATCTGTGTAAAAAAAAACTTTAAAAGATTGTTATTTATACACGAAGCGAGTATCAAATAATGAATGGAGGGAGAGAACAAAATTTCTCTAATTATGGAATCCTAAAAACTTGTTAATTTTGCGCCAACTGCGATCATCTGCGGCCAAGAATCACTGGCTTGCCTTTACTGCTGCCTCGTGTCGGCCATTGTTTGGAGAAGTTTCTCAACAATACCGATGATTAGCCACAATGCACTTCAAAAACACTTCAGGACATAATTCAGTCGTAAATAAACATATTTCTCCATACTCATAAATTTCCAAATTTCAACCAACCTTTTCCAAATCGAAATTTTACATCTGACCTAAATTTTTATTTGAAGATTGTCGGTCTTATTGATAGATTATTATTTTAGAAAGATTTATATTTTTAAATATAATTATTAAATTATATAGTAGATATATGAGAGAGATTTGAAAAAAAAAGGGGGAAATTTTTGAAAGAAAAATGGAAAAGATCTAAAGAGAAAAAAAATGAAAGAGATTTATTAGATAAATTGAAAAATTATTAACGAGTAGGATTGAGTTGAAATTAGTTAATTGATTGTCATGTAATAAATTGTTGCATTGATTATAATTGGGATAATGCTCTTGATCCTTGAAAGGATAAGTTCAAGTCACTTTGGTCATTGAAATTTAAAATTTGACTTTTTAATCATTGAAATTGTAAGTTGTAGGTCAAATTAATTTTTTCATTATCGTTATTGTATTATCATATTTTTGTTGATTTATCACAATAAAAAGGAAAATAACAACAATTAAGCCTGTAAACGAGTTGTGGCTGCACTTAAAACTACAAGTATTGTCACAACCATATTTTTAGCTGTTAGTGTTGCTGCACAAATTCTATTGTTATCACATTCTCATTTAATTTAAAAAAATTAGTGAAATCATGACAATACAATAATGATAATGAATTAGTGGACTAATTTGACTTGCAACTTATAATTTTAAGGATTAAAAAGTAAGATTAAAAATTTTTAAGGACTAAAGTGACTCAAACTTATACTTTCAAGAACCAAAATGAACATTTTTCTAATTATAATTGTTTAAGGTATGCAAAGGAAACCAAAATGTGAGGAATCAAATTAAAAATTGGATCTTTTAAAGTAATAATAAATTTCACCTTTCACTTTATAAATTTAACTGTGTGTAAAGTGAAAATTTCCACAAAATTGAGAGGGTGATGTATCTCCAAAGTAGGAGAGAATGAGAGGTATTTCGAGAGTATGAAAATTGTAAAATTGATGTTTAGTGGATTTGACCTCTTTTCATTTGTGAATGTCGGCCGTAAAGATGGAAGTAGGTGTTTTTGTGTTTGTTGGATTTGAATGGAAGAATTTTTAATTTTCCAAATTCCAACAAACCAGTAATTAACCAAGATAAATATGAGTAAGATGTATTGATTTGAATATTTGGTTTGATAGTTAGTTCGATCGTGGAATGTGTTCTGTGCGTTCTCTAAGATCTATGATTGGTAAATTGTTTAATTTTCTTAAATCAAGATCGGTAAATTAAGCCATAGATAATTTGTTTTCTTAAATTAAGCTTTTGTTTTCAACTTGATAAGAGAAGTGCGAGTTTTTACTAGGTTTATCGTATTTGTTTAGCTATGATAGAAGAGATGGTCTCGATATACTTTTAATTCGTACGTACTACACAAATGCTCCTCATGCATTATGAATATCTTCCTCAACACTGATCACCATGGTTAAAAGAAAACTGGTTTTTATCGAACAATGTACACGAGCGCCACACATCAAGTGTGAAATTCTGCTTTTTGCGCAGGAATCAAGATCATTTTTGATGCTATTGGGGTGCCGTAAGTATTTCGTTCTTATTGGTGCTGCCTGATTTGGTATTGGGTCTCTTCCTAGCTTCACGTTTTCTTGTGTCCCTGGTTGTAGGAGATTGATAAAAAAAACCTTAATTTTATGAACTTAAGAGCATTTGTGTTAAATTAATAAGAAGAGTAAATAATAATTATGCGTACCTGAATCTATAAGATTAATTGATGTTTTGAATGTAGGGTTCTTGGTCTTCTTCAACTAAAATCTCTTAATCTTTATTAGAGTTTGAGTGCAATTCTTTTGATGGGAAAGAAGACTGCAAAGCGATTTTGAGTTGCGCCGCTCCCAACCTAACCATAGTGATCATGAAGAGCACCAAAGCCATTTCCAACGGAATATTCCACATGCCACAACGAACCATTTTTTTATAATTAATGTAACATTTTCCTCTCCCTTGAATTGAAATATATATGTGGGAAATAAATTGAAGAAATAAACTTTTGATGCTATTTTCTTCTTGCCTTGAATTCTTTATATATTGCTCCTCCTATTGCCTCACCGGAGAGGTTGATTTCAGCTAATTCCATAGTGACTAATAAAATAGGGTGAGATGCCACGCCCTCTCAATACGCCTGTAATCACGTTCTCATTAAAAATAATGACTAATGATTAATTAATTATGCGCAAAAATTTATTTATTGTTTTGAGGTGTTAATGATTATTTTTTGGTACATATTATTGTATATTTATGCGAGATGGTGGTGTGTGTAGGTGTGTCTCAATATCACGAACAAATATCATTCCTCCCTAAGGAATATGTGAAAGGCTGAAAGCCGAAAGACATAATTACTATATTTGAAAAATAAAAGAGGTGAAGGGTCACATCCTCTCGTGACCATATAGCAATTAGCCTGATTTGAACTAAACATGATTTGAAGTAGATTGCAATCTGCAGTATCAAACTTATAAAGCTGATCTTGAATGATTCTCTCGTTTGATTCGGAGCGATTTATATATTCTCCATTCACTTGTGGCTTAACATTATAGTTCACATAGCCAAAGTTAATCCAGGTCGACAAGGATAGGTCTCGAACTCCGAACATTACTTAAGCAATACTAATCCGCTTACCACTTGAATCAACTCCGGTTGGTATATTAAAATAGAAGTTGATGTTTGATTATCTCGTAAAGGTGTCAAGACAAGGCTGGCAATATGCAAGCATTGATTGGTCCAAATGCATTTAAATAGGGACTAGTTTTGACGTGCGTACCAACAAGAGAAGAAAAATCTTGTCTTCTAATTAATAAGTTTTTGGAGCACTTTTCTAAAATGTTTCGAAACTTGTTTTTGAAAATCTTCCATTTTTGGGCTAATAGTTGAAGGGAATGAGAAGTATTCCATATTTACAGAGGTCATGCCGGCGGAAATCAAATTGAAAATATTATAAATCGCTGCTAAACTGATTGCACAATTAAGTGCATTCTGGCTAGCTGAGAAAAATTAATGAAATAAAAGGCGACCCAAAAAACATATGGGCCGGCCCATTAGAGAGATCCAAGGAAAAAGGGAATCGAATTCTAAAGCGAGAATCGTAGAGAGTAACGGATAATGCATACTTGGGAATGGCCGCGCTTAGCTTGGGCATCGCCACCACAAGCGTGAGCGCTTCTGCTTGCCGTGCAAGAAGCAGCAAGTGGAGCCGTCGCACACCCACACCCTCAATTTCATGCGTTAATTGGGTACCTAACTACCTCTACTCTTTGATGTGTTGTGATTTGTGAGTGCTCATCATTTGTTTGGTTGTGTGAAGGAAGGACCCTGAAGGCATCCTTGGGCCACCCCAAACCGGCCACCTCGCCAGGCTGGAGTTCAAGCGACGCCTCGAGAGAGATGCCGAAGCTCGCGAAGACTTCGAGCGTCAGGTTCGTGAAGAGAAGCAGCGCCGTCAAGCCCTTCGTCAAGTATGTCAACTAACCAATTAACCATTTTAATTGTAATTAGTACGGCTCTCATTCGCTCCTTTTAATTAGTCTCGCGTTCCTCCCGATAATCCACAAGAATTAATTGAATACCTGCTTGACACCGAAGCTCAGGATATTGAATTTGAGATTGCCAGAATGAGGCCCCGGTTTGCTTCCACTCTCCTCACTTTTCAATTTGGTAATTTTACTCAACAGACCTACCTTAGTTGATTCTGTTCTTATAATCCCCTCACTGCTCCAGACTGAATGAGGAATTCTTTGCGCAACTTAAGTTTGAGTTAGGACAGCTTCGATTTGCCGTTACAAAAACACAGGTTCGTATCTGCTCTTACTTATATCTCGATTGAATCGCATAGTGTGACAAAGCTTAGTTGTTATATTTCGTATCTGCAGGACATGGAGGACAGGCTGATTGAGCTGGAGGCTCTTGAGAAAGCCATACAGGAAGGCACAGGTTTGTTAGAACGTTCACAAAGGAAGAAAATAAATGTTTCTGACAGAAAGAAAGAAAGAAAGAAAGGACATTGGGGGGCAATAAATTCACTCTATATTTTTGCTCAAGTAGTATACTATGCTAAATCCAACCGGCCCGTTGTGCTTTACTACTATAAGCTCAGTCTTTGCTGCTATCTTGTGTTGCAGAAGCCTATGATAAGATGCAAACTGAACTCATAACAGCCAAGGCCAGCCTTGCCAAAATCTTTACATCAAAGGATGTGAAAGCAACTGTATGTGTCAAGTGTCATTTTAACCATTCTGTTTAAGTTCTTTTGTGTTACATGAGTTGAACTCAATCTAATTTTCCCTTTCAATGCAGTTGCTGGAGATGGTTGAACGCAACGAAATTAATCGATCTCTGTTAGCCCTTCTCGATGAAAACATAGCAGGTGCACAAAGGGCCAATCAGGTAAGTAATAGCAAATTGAGATGCTTTTTTTTTTTATTTATCTGAGTGGCAGAATTCTTGTGTGGAATTCTCCATGTTGAGGCTCAATAATCCCATCATCACTTAGTACTAACCAATAACTCATTAGCCATTACCCTCCTTAGAATATTTTTTTCATGCTATAGGATTAGAAAAGTAAAACCTTGACTAGCTGGCAGACGTCCTTTAATTGACCTACGATTATTGGAACATGCTGTGTGCATACTTTATAGGCAATGCCGAGATTAAGGCATGTAATCTGCATTATGACACGACATGTTTAAATATTATTTTCCTTGTTGCAGAAACAAGCTGCAGAATACATGGAGAAGCTCCGCGGGGCTGTTCTCAAGTACATTACAGTTTAGTGTCTACAGTTCCATTTTCCCCTCTTTATTGTTGATAATTGTATCAAATATATTATTCTAAAGAACTGAGATGTCCTAGCAGATTTCTCCTCTGTCTGTGATATCTTAACAAACAATTGTCAATTTTGAATTACGACTTGAGAGTCTCTAGTTGAAAAAACGATGAAATTTAATGTTAAAAATCACAATATATTCTTTATTCTTCAACTAAAATGATAAGAACACTATTGCTCGAATAATACAATATATTATGTTCCAAACACAATAACATTTTTCTTTTTGGTGGAATCGAACTCAAAACACTAACGAGAACGATTTTGCGTGTGTATTTTGGTAGGTCAAAGTTCATATGCTTTGACTTGACGAATTGTCGAAGTATATGATCACATTCAACATACCTGTCATACAGATGCCTACTTTAGTTAAATTTCCATAAAATTCCTAAGACTTGTTCCGTCAGTGCAGTTTTATCTGATTCAGCTAACGCTAGATTACCCTTCACTTAGATGTTAAAAGCTAATATTGACCGTTTACGGCGGAGTAATTAATGCCAAACATCGCTTAGCTGCATTTGTCTTAAAACCAATTAGAAATAGATATATGCCGTGGACAGGACCTCGATGGCTAGATCAAGATTCAGTGGCACGGAAGCATAGTACGGTGATCTTCAGAATATATGAGATGGGATTAGGATATTTATGTTACTGATATGCATGGTAGAGTTACATTAGGCTAAAGACAAGTCTAAAAAAGAGATTCAATTGACCGTGGGGCTATTTTTGACAAGGATGAAAATGATGGGATAAAATTATTTATGAGTGACTCCTTTAGTTAACTGTAAGCCACGCATTGAAGAGGAGAGTAAGGCAGAATCTTTTTTAGGGAAAGTGGGAAAGCAGTTCAATAGAAGAGAAAGTATTGCTCAGGTATAATCTTAAATTAAAAGGCCTGGGAGGCTGGGACGGTCGCCTTTCATTTAGGTTGTAATAATAAGAATACATCAAGGAGCAACGCTACGGAGAATTAACAAATTAATTACAAATTAACTTACATATTTCGATAAAAGACACTTAGTATTTTACTTTTTATTTTATCCCTTAAAATATTAAGTGTCATTTATCAAAATAGGTAGGTTAATATATATGTTGATTTGTTACCCTAAAAGTCATGATATTTAAATTCATTTTGAATGAGATATTATGCATGAGATTGGGATGGTTATCCCATCAAGACCTAGGTATGCTTTTAGTTGCTTGGAGTGCTTGCTTATAAAGTACTTACAGATCATTTACCAAAATAATCTTTAATTGTTTCCTTAACTATTCCAATCATCTTGGACACAAGATAACATTATGAGTAGGAGTGTTATTTTAACACCAAAGATAACACAATACATCATAAAACTCACCGTAAGTGTTTACAGCATTGAAATACCTAACATGGTTACTGGTTACTCAAGTGAAAAGGGAGGGGGGGGGGGGTGTTCCACTTTCTAGTCAGCATTATATATTGGACTCCGTATTCCTAGTCTCTGACAATATAAGAGAACACATCAACTTGGTAAAGTTGGCATCCTTGGAAGACATGGCAGCAGCAAGGCTGGGCCTTTATCTCCTCGCGCTCCTCCTCGTCGGAAACTCCGTCGTCATTGACACGGCAGAAGGATCATCCACGGCAGACTTCATAAAGTCGTCGTGCAGGGCGACGCGCTACCCCTCTATCTGCGTCCAATCGCTCATCGGTTACGCAGGGGTCATCCGCCAAAGCGAGCGACAGCTGGCCATGACGGCCTTGTCGGTAACCATATCCAAGACCCGCTCGTGCGCCTCCTTCGTGAAAAAGACGTCCAAGTCAAAGGGGATGAAGCGAAGGGAGTACGGAGCAGTGCAGGACTGCGTGGAGAACGTGGGTGACAGCGTGGACAGGCTCAGCCAATCGGTGAGCGAGTTGGGGCGCGTGGGGGAGACCGTTGGGGAGGACTTCGTGTGGCACATGAGCAACGTCCAGACATGGGTCAGCGCTGCCCTAACCGACGACAACACGTGTCTTGACGGATTCGCCGGTAACGCAATGAATGGGAAGGTGAAGGCGGCGGTCAGGGAGAGGGTCGTGTATATTGCTCAGGTCACGAGTAATGCGCTCGCTTTGGTTAACCGCTTTGCCTCCGGGCACCGGTCTTAAAGCGGTTACTGCTTCTTCAACTGTTTGGAGAGAGGACAAAAATGTCTCTCTCTTCTGCTGAGTCTTAGATTTGGTGATTTGCTGTTGTATGATGTATATTACAAAGTGAGCTTTGTGTTGTGTCTTTGAAACAGATGAGTATTTTGAGTGTCTTTGTGTTGTCGTTTTCTGTAAAATAGTGATTTTGTATGATGTATTTAACAAGTTTGTGTTATGGAGAATTCCTAATGTCTGTCTTGTTTTTTTGGCTTGTAAGTTGATTTTTCTTTTTTTCTTTTGTCCTTCTTGGGGAGAAAGAATGGATTGCAACCGAATCAATTAGACAGCAATGCAAATGCAAAGAAGGAAATTAGAACAGCTTCTGCTTCGAGTGATATCTTGAGGTATTCTTACAATATTAGTTAGAGAAGAAAATTAAGACTCACCATCAAGAACTTCTCCTATATTATAGCAATGCATTATACCTCTTGTTTGTGATCTTGTGACCATGCTGAGCCCTTCGACAAATTGTTTGGTAAAACGAGGTCATTTGATTTTAATATTCAACAATTATTTTGATTACAAAGGTGATGTTAGTCGATGCGATAATTGTATTGTCCTCTCAATCAGAAGTTTTAAATTCGAGCCACAACATAAAAAAGTTCGGGCCAGTAATTCAATCAAGAACAAAAAGCATCTATTTTGATTTCATTAGGTTGCTGTCAACAAAAACAGATTCTTCTTTGGTTTTCCATTTTGCTTTTCACCTGTACTGCAATCATGGACTTACTTTAATCTCAGGCGACCACATTTGCTTGAAGTTGATATCCTAGGCCAACACAAATATTCACAATCTTTACATAAAGGCAATAATGGCATGCTGCTATCCCATTCGTGGGTCCTTATCTTCCAGTCCCACTTAGATTTAACTTTTGTCATCAAGATTATGACTTGATTTAAATAAATGGGACTCAATCGGTGATAGTAGTAGGAATCGGTTCTGTTACCAAATGATTTGTCTTTCCATTTAAGCATCTTTTGGTTTTGGTTAAAAAGCCAACAGAGTTTCAAACTTTGAAAGCTAAAGAAACAAAAGGATGACTTTGGAATCAATTTGATAAAGTTAATATGGATAAGCATGAAATACATAACTAGCTAGCAGTCCCGTCAAGGTGATTTATGGTCATATCTAGCTCAACTGCTGTTGACAAAATAAAATAAGAGATCATGAACTGCCAAGGAAACTGAGGAACGCAGACAAGGTCCACTAGTGAATATTTTTTTTTATATATTTTGGCTGGGAAAGGACAAAGAAACCGGTAAAAGAGGAAATTGTGTTTTAGTGGGGAAATTTCGAGAGGAAAGAAAAAGGAAGACGATGGAAATTAAAAAAAATGAATTAGTTTCTTGTTCGATATTAATTTTTGGGAATTGGTTATCTCATGCTAAATATGATAACATGTTATGAGAAAGAAAAATAAATATTTTGACAACTTAAAATTGGTGAAACCTAATTTAAAGGGTTAATTATGTTTTTAGTCCCTGTAAAATTTGAAAGTTTGGTTTTAGTCCCTATGTAAAAGTTTCAGTCCTTGCGAAATTTAAAAGTTTGGTTTTAGTCCCTGGAGCTGGATGGGAGTTGATTGCGCTGATGCGGCGCGCCACGTGGGATAACACGTGGCATAACCAAAAAACTCAACACATGACCCATGACCCGGAAGTTCACCTGACCCAACCCATTTTTTAAATAAAATTAAAAAAAATTGAAAACAGCCCCCAGCCCCCCTTTACCCGTGCAAACAGCCCCCACCAAATCCCACCCCCTCCGCCCCGCTGTCGAGCATCCTATCTCTCTCTCTCTCTCTCAAAGCTAGTCAATTAAAAACCCTAAGCCCAATCAATTAAAAATCAGAATTATAAACCCTAACACTCAAAATTCCCCCAAATTTAAGAACCCTGCATTCAAGAACACAAATTGAAGAACCCAATCAAAATCAAATAACTCAATACTTTACTGTTACTGTGAGAACGGTGGAGATAGGTTACCTTTTCGGGGAGAGGTCACGGTGGAGAGAGGTGGGTGGCGCGGCTAAGGCTGCTACTGAAGCACGGAAGCACGACGGCACGGCTTTGGCTGTTGAGGCAGGTTTCGCGGAGGTGGATGGCGAGTGGGTCACAGTGTCAATCGACAGATCTGGAGAAAAGCAGGGCGGCATGGCGGCGAGGGCGCGTGATTGAAGATACCAGCACGGTAGTTCGGGGCTCGAGAGAGAGAGAGAGAAGATAGCCTCGAGAGGCACGAGAGAAATATGGGATCCGCGGGGAGAGATGGGATGCTCGCGCCTCGAGAGAGAGATGGGATACTCGACGGCTGGTGGTGGGGACCAACGGCGGGGGTGGACAGCGGCGGCAGAGGGGGTGGGGGCTTGGGAGAGGTGAGAGGAGGAGATGGGGTTGGGCTGTGTAGATTGCACGGGATGGGCTGTGCAGATTGCAGATAACACGGGGCTGTTTTCAAATTTTTTTTAAAAAAAACAATTTAAAAAACGGGTCGGGTCAGGTGGGCCTCTGGGTGATGGGTCATGGATTGAGTTTTTGGGTTATGTCACGTGGCGCGTCGCGTCAACGCCTGCGCGTCCTAGGAACTAAAACCAAACTTTTAAATTTTGCGGGGACTAAAACTTTTACATAGGGCTAAAACCAAACTTTCAAATTTTACAGGGACTAAAAACATAATTAACCCTAATTTAAATGTGTATCTTTCTCTTTCATAATATGACTAAAAAAGTGTTTTGGTAGGGAAATTGAGAAGAATTGGAACGTAAATGTTTTGGCCTAGAACTTGGTCAGGACGAGTTACCTCTGTGTAGGGTAGTTGATCTTAGCGTAAGGCTGGTAAGACACTTTGATGCTTCAGTTGAAACATGATTAAAGATGTGCAATTATATGTGGAGTAAAAAATTATTTCCTCCGAATTTATGTAGAAACATATAGTATGTCTTATGCGCCCTCCAAGGCCTGCTGCCATACTTGGTCTCAAAAGCAGAAAAATTAAAGTCAACTAAAATTGAAAAAGAGATACCCAATGGGATGCATTCATTTCCCTTTAGTTGGACTGTAGGGTACTCTGCATGGCATAAACAACCACCCTCTTTCTTTATGGTCCGCCATTTTGTCAATTGACTTCACACACCGCCTAGTCCTTCATCTTAAAATTGATGACACCACATGCATTAAAAAAATATGTACTCATTAAATAATTGATGACACCATATAAACACTCCATTGGTTCATTAAGCGTTAGTGAAACGAATCAATCAAATAATCAAAAAATTGTTACATATACTCATTTTGCACAATACTAATTCACTTTATCCAACATTAGATGGGAATCTCAATAAGTTCCACACTCCATTTAGATCTCCACTAATGGAAAATGATGTGAGAGGTTGGGACAATATCCTTAAAAAAAAAAACATAGGCATGACATTTCTATTTGTGGTCATAGTGAGCTTTCTAATTTTGATCAACAGATATGGAGAAAGAGAGCCCAACAAAAAGACCAATCAAGCCTAAGAACAAACACAGACCAGCATCATTCACGGCCAGATCTGATGGACTGGACTCTTGCTCAATGATTCCGCAATACTTGATAATATACATAACTCATACATGCCACGCATGCTCTAAAACTCCACCTGACATTAACCTATCTAATCTCCAGCTAAGCTTGACCTGGGTATCTACGCTTTTGTTTTGGGTCAGAGGGCTTCTAAAGTGTTGAATACCGCTTAAGTCGTTTCTTGTCATGAATACCGTTCCAAGTTAAATTGGTACTTTTTTGGGTATATAACTAACCACCCGAGATAACTACTGGGCCATACTCAAAAAGCGCTTATGACAAAAAAATTTACAATTACTACCGCATGGCCCAAACGAAATTCGGAAAGAAGCCTGGTCATTATATTTATCCGCTTATGTTTTTGGAAAAGATTAAAAGGACACGAAAAATTTACCCCTCAAAAAAAAAAAGGCATTACGAAACCTTATAACGCACGTTTTCAAGAAGTTCCGAGCTCAAGTCCTCAGTCGAAAACCAAACCATGTATATATCCTCAGCCAATCAAGCTCAACTCCATCAAGGTCTTGAAAAACTTAACCACGACATCAAACTCACCCAGCATTTTAGATAAGCATTAAATTAACAGAAACGTCACAACAGAAACCGGGTAAACAAGCAAGAGCTAAAAATGGACTGCGTTTAATTTACTCAAATCATATGAATTCACTAATAACAGCGAAAACAGAAAACTCAAAACTTCACAACGTTTTCTTTCCCTCTAATCACGTCTATTTGAATATCAAAGTCACAATGCGAAACATGTGTTCATTGCCCCTCAGCATTAACTGCCACCTTCCATCAAATTACCTCATTTGGACGATTCCAGCACTAACCAGCTTCTGGATTTTGTTCATCACCATTGGATTCTTGGTATGTTCCTGAGCAGCCTTAGGATTTTCCTGGAAATCAACCAATACCTGCATGCACACCCAGCTCTAATTAGCACATTTAATTCTTGTTACAACAAAGCAACGCAAATCAGCATTCAATCAAGAAGGAATCATGCCTGTCTCATAACAGGATCTTGAAGGATGTTCTGTATCTCTGGGTCCTGCATTGCCTTGGCCTGCAAAGAATACAAGAAATAAAATATGCAATAAATAAACACAATTACACACACACACACACACACACACACACATATTTCCAACTGAACCGATTATGGCAACAAAGACTCTGAAGTATGAGAGTAAGCCATACCTGTCTCTCCTTCAATTCCTCAGGACTTAAATCCCCACGGGTTGCCTTATTAATTTGTTGTACACATCTATAATGCATATCATGTGATCAGATACACACATAATTACAATGTATATGGAAAGTAGAAATATTAAACACACAATTGGAGGAATGTAGAAAAATGTCATACCTCCCAATGCCATCAAGTAACTCCTGATTATTAGGGTCATGTTTCAACCCTTCTTTGTATGTTTCCAGAGCCTTGTCATATTCTTTCATGAAAAACTGTACTGCACCTTTCCTGGTATAACCCTTTGAAAAAGTTGGATCAAGCTCAATGCACTTCTCTGCATCTTTCAAACCTTCAGGCATCGCCCCCAGTTTGGTGTAGCACGCAGCTCTGTTGCTGTAAGCCTGAAATGATGGAGAGTTCAAATGGATCAGGGTCTCCCATTGCTATTAAACATAAAAATTACGACACTCTTCAAGGAATATAATTTATTACCCTAGGATCATTAGGGTTTCTTCTAATAGACTCTGAATAATGTTTCACAGCCTCAGGATACTTTTGTTGCTTGAAGAATTCATTTCCTGCACCCAATATTTTCAGTAATTAAATAGTTACCTTGGCAGATCGCCCTTTCAAAAAAGCATAGATGCAAAAAGGAAATGAAAAAACCCAGGAGTGGAGTTGAAGAAATAATACCTTTCTCTCGCTCCTCATCAGCCAATTTTGGATCAAAGTATTCTTGTTGTTCTAGATCTTTTTTAGCTTTTTGTGCATCATTAAGTTTCTTCAAAGTGTCTGGGTTGCGGTGTTCAGTAAGTGCTTTTTGGAAAGTCTCAATAGCCAGATCATAATCCGTTGAGCATTTTGCCATCTTGACCAATGCAGTTCCTTTCCTTGTCAAGGCTCTTGCTATCATCTTGAAGTCTGATCTTAGTTCTCTTCCTCTTTCAACAGCCTTGTCACAATCTTTTATGCATTCCTCGCACTAGAAAAGGACACATCCACAATAGTAAAAATGTAAATATAGGGGGAAAAGGAGTCCTTTACCAAACCAAAATAAATATCCCCTACATTTTTTTTTTTCATACAATTTACCAATATAAATCCATACAAGCTATAAAAATCAAATACAATCCTATTTAAACTCGTAGGCCAGCTAAAGACAATAACCAAGGACAAATTTGATCATGTACTGTAGCCAGCAAAAAAGCTTCAGCAGTAAAACTGGTCTAACGTTAATTGCATGTTACGTGTGGAAGTTGATACCAATTCACATCTTTCATCCACTAAATTCCCTCCAATAAACATATCCTAACAACAATCTTAGACACCATTAGCCACAAGGCCCACAATTCACAGACACTCGAGGTATATGACTGTGTAGTAAACCAAGGTGTCTTGCACACACATGTATGACCGCATAAGACCTCAAAATCCCAGTGATAGTGAAAAATGAAAATTTAAGGAAAAATTGCAAATGGTTCATTCTCACGGGCAGTTTAGATTCTACATTTATAAAGGAATAAAGCGAAAACAAAACGGTATCATATGCCTGACTGGGATAATGGAGCCCCCGCGTATACACCATGCATGGCCATATGAGGCAGGTTACCCACAGACATACACTACTCATCTCCACTCTCAACACATTATCCCCCACATAATGAGAGTTACAATTCTAATTAAATCACCGTTACTAGCAAGCAATTAAGTATTTGCGTTACAGAAAGAAAATACTTCTCCCCACATGAAAAGCATAAAACACTAATCTAATCCACACAGCTGGATCAATGCATAATGAGAAATTGAGAGTTAAATTCCAATGAAACTAAAATTGAATCAATCCATAAGCAAACAATCATACCTTTCCCATCTCCAAGTAAACAGCGGCACGGTTCGTGAGATAAGATATATCCTCATCATCCAGCGCCAAAGCCTTGGAGTAATGCTGAATCGCCGACTCGAAATCCTTCTTCTTGTATGCCGCATTCCCAGCCTCCTTCTCCTTCTGCGCTTCCGCCTTCCTCTCCTTTGCCTCCTTCTCTTCCCCCGTCACCTCCATTGGCTCAGGCTCAGGCTCGGGCTGCTTCGGAGGCTCGGCTTCTGCGGCTCTCTTCCTCTCGGAGGGAGAAGCCGAAGGTGAAGACTCCGGCATGTCTGCATCGTCAGTCGGGGTTCGCATCTTGATGTTGAGCAAAACCCCGATGGCCTGCATCACCCTCTGATCCTTCAAGTACAGGTTCAATTTCTCTGGATTCTTCTGAATATCCTGCATCATCTTCACGAAATCCGGTTGCTGAAGGTAAACCCTAGTTGTCGGGTCAGCGGTGAGCCGAGCCCACATCTCGGGGCCGGAGAAGGCGTCACCGAAGGGGTTGGTGGGCGGCGGAGCAGACCGGGACCTTCTAGCGGCTGCCTGGGCGTCGGCGAGGCCGGATTTGAGGGGGTCATTGTTGGGGTCGATTTCGAGTCCCTTTTTGTAGGCGGAAACGGCGTCGTCGTATTGGGAGAGGCCGAGATGAGCGGCGCCGAGGCGGCTGTAGCCCTTGGACCAGTCGGGCTTGAGGTCGACGGTCTTCTTGGCGTCGGCCAGGGCCTCGGGGTACTTCTGGAGGGAGGCGTAGGCGGCGGATCGGTTGGAGTAGAGGACGTGGTTGTCGGGGGATAGGGCGATGGCGTCGGAGAAGTGGCGGATGGCGGAGTCGAAGTCGCCGGAGGAGAAGGCGGCGTTGCCTTTGGCTTTGGCTTCGTCGGCCATAGGCGGGTTTGGAATTGGAAGATCAGAGCTGAGAGATTAGGGGTTTGAGAAATAGTTGGGAGTGGAGACTGAAGAATGGGAGGGAGGGGGGGTTATAGGGAGATGGGGCGGAGACTAGAGAGTTCTGGGGTTTGGGTCTTCTCGAATGTTCTCCCACCATCAGCGCCTGTTTGGCAACCCGCCCATAATGCTTTCTCTCTCTCATTTTTTTTTTTGGTAAACGCATAATCTTTTTTCTCTATTCTTCCTCCCCTCTCTTTCTATTTTCATTTTTATTTTATGAACTTCTAATGAGTGCTTGTAGGATTTCTTTTTTAAAAATGTTACGAGTACACCCAATTTTATACACTCATATATACATTATTAATAATGCACAAATTTTATTCTCATGAGTGCACAAACATTACAAATTTATAGATGATATTCTCAATTATACTTAATTAAGTGCACAAACATTACATGCATTAAAACACAAACTTTATGTATATAAGTATAGGGTGTATGTATGATGTATATTTTTTGGTGTACATGTAACAGAACTCATACATTAACAGGGTATGTTACATGATGTCTAATTATAAAATATCTATTATATTAATGACAAGTATATTGTCACAAATAAATATCAACAAGCATTTCTCGTGATAATTCTCATTTTTTTCTCTCCATTTTGAACTTTACTACATGTTTACATCAATATTTGTAAGTTAATGCATCATAAATATAAAATTATCTTAAAATTAAAACTTGTCACGCTAACAAAAGGTTTTATTGCGTGTTTTTAATGCATCTCAATCTTATTTAGAGACCCACCAAAACAATCTCAATTTTAAAATATCCATTAGGGCAAAATAAATTGAGATTGGGGATGTGGATATGGGATAAATCCCTCTTGAGTTGAGATGGAACAAATTTATTAGTTTTTAATTATCATGTGACATTTACTATGTAGTAGATAAAAAGTCTCATTTTTTTGGACCATAGTCTTAAAAATTATCTTAAAAATGGGATTAGGACGCACTAAAACCATGCATTGTACAATGTTGCAATCTTGCACATGACAGTGTTTAATTAGTTGACATAATGCAATAAATTTATCTCTCTATATTAACTGCAAATACACGAATATTAAGAAATTTAAAATTAATACTGATTTAAATAATAAATTTATTAAAATACCCTTATTTAATTTGGTTAAAGTGTTTTATAATAAAGAGAAAGATAGAAATAGTATTAAAAATATATTATTTCTCAATACTAATAAATTATAGATATAATTATAATATAACAATAAATTTTATTTCAAAAAAGTGAGAATGATAAATAATTTAAAAAAAATGTTAATTAAAGTGAAAATTAAAATGGAGTGGAGAAAATAATCAGATGAAATAATACCTTATTAGAAGAAGGAGTGATTTGATTTAGATGGTCAAAATGAATATGTCGTACCTAAAATCACTAAAAGATAGACTTGTATTAATGTTAAGTGTTCATTAGACTCGGTTGGAGCCTCCTTCGGCCAAGGGGGCAGAACCCAAAACAGAATTCTTGTAAATTAGGTTTTTCTTATTTAGCTTTCCCTAATTGTTTTTAACACTTTTATATCCCATAGAATAAAAATGGTGAATGATATTAATAAGATGTTCTCTCATGTTTTTTAATTAAATTGCTCACTCACAGTTAAAGAAGAGTGAAAATTAAAAAAAAAAAATTTATTTTATTCGCAAAGTTAACATTAGTCTCCATAAAGAAATTGCCCAGTTTCACCCTTAATTAGACATACTTATTTTCTTCTTAAATAATTGTCCATTTTTTTATCTTAGTATTTTTATAAATAATTGTTTATTTTTTAAATTTATATGATAGTAATTATTATTTTTTCTATCATTACTCTTATTAAATAAATTTAATAAAAGAATAATAAATAGTAGTCAAAAGAAAATAAAAATAAAGATATTAAATAGAAAAGATTAAGAAGAAAAAAAATTGGAAGAACTTAATCAAAGTCATGTATTAAATATCTTAAAACTGGTGATTTTCTCTTATTTATCTCTAAAACAAATCTCACAGCTACACGTTAAAGTAATTTAAAAGCGTTAAAAAAGCTAGATACATGTCTTGATAAATGACTCATGTCAAACTGTTGAAGAAAAAAACCCTTATGATGTGAAATTGGGATCGATGACAACCCAGCCCACTTATTTATCAGTCCGATGAGGATGCGATGTATCTAGAGTTGGGTTTGGGTGGTTAACTAATTTGAACAACAAAAATGAAAACCATAGGGGCCCTTACTCACAGAAGGCTTTTGTAATTGGTTTATACTTACATCCCGTGTCTTTATTTCTCACAAGCAAGATTGGATGGATGAGAGACACGTGGAGGTCTTGTTTCCTGAAAAAGAGTCACCTCTGGCTCTAACTTGCACTACACCTGTTCCATGCAGAGGGCCTATGGACCCACAATATTCACGCGTCACCCTGTTGTTTTGCATGCCATCTTGTCTTTTTATAATCCCCCGATCGAGCGAGCGAGCGAGCGAGCCTTGTGTTGTGTACTAGTAAGTGTGCAAGACTCTCGTTGAATTAGGTAGCTACCATGGCGGTTTGTGTGTCTAGTATGAAGAGAGGGCAAGCGTTGGTACCATGGTCACGGATGATGATGCTGCTTCTGATGATGATGTTGCACCCTACGGTAGGACGCGGACAAGCTTCGAGGCTGCATCACCATTGGGAGTCAGGGATTCGGCTACCTGCGGAGCCGGAGGAAGAAGGACAAGCTGGCACCCGGTGGGCGGTTCTCGTGGCTGGTTCTTCTGGCTATGGCAATTACAGGCACCAGGTCCATTATGCCTCTTTACTTATTTTCTTCTTTTTTTCATCACTGACTCTCCCGTGTACCATTCCATCCCATCATTGACAAAATAGCAGAGTACTACTCATTTTTATGGCTAGATTAATGAATTTGTCTAAAGTGCCCTTTATTTAAGTTAGTTTTCAAGAAAATAATTGTTGTTGCATAAGATGAGATATAAGAAGAAAAAATAAGTGCAGGCGGATGTGTGCCATGCATACCAGTTGCTGCGAAAGGGTGGGTTGAAAGAAGAAAACATAGTGGTGTTCATGTATGATGACATAGCTACGGATGCCTTGAATCCTAGGCCTGGAGTCATCATCAACAATCCTCAGGGACAAGATGTCTATGCTGGCGTCCCCAAGGTATCTATCTATCTACCTACCTACCTCAGCCATGTACAGATCTCTCTCCCTTCTCTAATGCCTGCACTGCATAACTAATACACCGACTTATTATTCATTCAAAGCTAGTATTCTTCTCAAACTATACTCTAGTGGGCCATTATATATTAACTAATAAGCTACCTCCATCCTTCCTGTAATTTGGCCACACCATAGCTAGATAAAAAGGGCACATGCAAGTGATATTTTCACACGTAACACAATTTTTGTTGCTTTAATTCGTACGAGGAATATTGTCATAACGCTATCTTAAGTCATATGCAATTCATTGATCGTAGGATTACACACGAGAGAACGTGACAGCGGAGAACCTATATGCTGTGATTCTCGGGGACAAGACTAAACTCAAGGGCGGAAGCGGCAAGGTAATCGATAGCAAACCCAACGATAGGATATTCATATATTACTCTGACCATGGAGGCCCCGGAGTTCTTGGTGAGTCAACTGCATATATAGCATATATAAGCACGCCTTCTTAATTTTACACTACGCACTTCTTAAGGTTAGAATGAATTCTCAAGTGATGAGGAGACAATTAATACACTCATATTTTAACCACCATAGTTTTAGTTTTTCACATTGTTATCTTGTACACCAAGTAATATGGATTGAACAATCAATTATTTGATTAGGGATGCCAAACATGCCATACCTTTATGCCATGGATTTCATCAATGCCTTGAAGCAGAAGCATGCAGTCGGGGGTTACAAGGAGATGGTAAATATTTCAGTTCTCTCCGTTGGATCGTGACTTGAAATTGAGATGTCATTTTGTGTTTCATTGATAACAAAAACTAGCATAATTCGTACAAGGTGTGTAGGTTATATATGTGGAAGCTTGTGAAAGTGGGAGCTTTTTTGAGGGTATGATGCCGAATGATCTGAATGTTTATGTGACAACAGCATCCAATGCAGTTGAGAGTAGTTGGGGTTTTTACTGTCCTGGCATGGATCCTTCACCACCTCCGGAGTACATCACTTGTCTTGGGGATCTCTACAGTATTGCTTGGATGGAAGACAGGTTATCCACATTTTTCTCCTTCAATTAATAATTAGACTTTTCCAGATTTTATCGCCTCCACTTTCTATATATTTTCAACTTTTAGGTGAAGACATGTCAAAACATAAAATTAATTCATTTGTATTTACTTAATAACTTCAAAGTTTTTGGTGAGATAGTTCTTAATTTGGTATCGCATCTCTAGACTGCTTAGTTATAGAAGTTTTGATACCATATCAAGATCTTTCTTAGACTTTGGAGATTGACATGATACTCTTAAGTGCCTTTAACTTGTTTTAAATGTTAAAACTGAGATTTAATGTTGAATTTTTTCGCAGCGAGACTCACAATCTAAAGAGGGAAACAATAGAACAACAATATCAATCGGTACGATAATTTTGCACTATCCGTCATCACAATGTTGTGTTCATTCTTTGGAATTAGGATATACAAGAACTAGTGGTATTGTGTGTAGGTGAAGGAACGGACTTCCAATATTATCAACATTGGTGTCGGTTCTCATGTGATGGAGTATGGTGATACCAAAATTAAAGCCGAGAAGCTTTATCTGTACCAAGGTTTTGATCCTGCCACCGTGAACTTCCCTCCAAACAACAGCAATCCAGAAACCCAAGTGGGAGTTGTTAACCAAAGAGATGCAGAGATTCTCTTCATGTGGCAAATGGTATATAAAAATAATGCCTCTTTTTTCTTTTCATCCTTCTTATCTTCTACTCCTTATTAGAAAGACAAATATGCTTAGGAGAGTGATTTTTCTTGCAGTATAAGAGATTGGAAAATGAACCAGAAGAGAAGGCACAAATTCTCAAGAAGATTAGAGAGACATTGAATCACAGGAATCATATAGATGGTAGCGTGGAATTGATCTGGACTTCCCTCTATGGACCTGGAAAACGATCTTCAGTTCCTCAACCCATGAGGGCCCCTGGTCTACCTCTTGTTGATGACTGGACATGCTTAAAATCAATGGTATACACAAAGAAACATTTCTTTATTTATTTAGACCAAAATAGTCTTTTAGGTCTTATTTTAATTTTGTTCAATTGATTTCTTATGTTTTAAATTGGTATCAATTTCAATCTGGTCTAGTTAATCTATCAAAAAATTAATAGATTTTATTGGTGTGGCACACAAAGCACTATGTCACAACAAAATTAAGAGAAATTTTCTGAGTACAAGACTAACACATCACTTTTAAACATACACTTAATAAGTAGGTGTCATACTCAGTGGGATGACTAAGTATATAAAAACACTTAACGGGACACAATAAAATGGGTTAATCTTATGTCCAAACCAAAGTTTAACAAGATAATGGGTCATAGTCAAAACAAAAAGATAATCCAATACAAATTACTTTCTGATTGAAAAAAACCTCTCTAGTCTTGCATGCTTTTTTAGGTGTTTGTAAGATTGCATTTTGATTGAAGAATTCACCACTTGGGGATTGATTGCAGGTTCGAGTGTTTGAAACACACTGTGGATCACTGACTCAGTATGGTATGAAACACATGCGCACATTCGCCAACGTTTGCAACAGCGGTGTCACTGAAGCCTCTATGGAGGAGGCATGTATTGCAGCCTGTGGAGGATATGATGCTGGCCTATTACATCCATCAAACAGAGGATATAGTGCTTGATTCTCTGCTATTACAAATAAATATATAGCAGCTGCTACAAGATGTAATGATACTATTCAAATTAAGAATCGCTTCTGTAATTACAATAAATATATAGTTCCCTGCCTTAATTAGCCACAGCCTATCTACTAGTTATAGAGGCTGTATTTGTGACTCCTGTTTTATCGTATAATATTTGAATGTATGTAAGCCTGCATGAAATTGATTAATAGTACTTCAAAAGGGTAATGTCATGAGGGTGTTTCTGTTGCTAATCTCACTTTAGGGGGTATATGCAAGTCTAACACAATTGGTTTCTCCCACTCATTTTTCACTCTTTACGCTATAGGTGATGATTGAAGCATGGAGTCCATTTTCCTATAATTATCTGATATGCAACGAAGGTTTTTTTTTTTTTTTTTTTTAAATATGAATATAAACTTACTTTAAAAATATTTTACTTGTAATTTAATTTCATTGATGGGGTAAAATACTCTGTTTTTTCTTTCTTTCTTTCTTTTCAAAAGTATTTGCAAGTCTCTAATTTGAAACTAAAGTATAATAAATGTAATAAATATTGATAACTTTTGGCGATTCATAATAAACTTTTAATGTATAAAAAATATTATTTTTTTTCTTTTATCATTTTATTGTCTAGCTCTCAGTTTGGGTACTCAAACCTAAGTTTAACGAACTGAAAACGACTTTGAATAGTTAGTGATATTATTTGGTTATGTTTCATGACTTCCAAAATTTGTTTTTCAATTTACGTTTGAAACTAAAAATAGAAGATTACATATTTAACCTTTGAAAAACATCCCCTCTCTCTCTCTTCCTCACTCCTTTTCATTTTCTCTACCTTCCGAGCATTTCACTGAACACTCCTCTTCATCCATTCTTTTCACCCACCAACATTAATCTCTTCACCATCCTCATTAGATGTTAATCTTACTTCTTCAGCAAAAATGGATTATGTTTGTGACCAAATTAGAGATAAAATTGCAACTGCTCAACGTTAAAATATGCTCAACATTAAAAGTTAAAACATTGAAATTAGTGAATGTTAAGGTTTATATTTGGATGTAATGAAGCATTTTTTAAAGCTATTTGTGTATGTATTTAGATGTATGAATGTGTAGAAGAGCAAAGAATGATAATGTGTTTAATTAAAAATATTGAAATATAAAAAACAAAAAATATTAACTCTTTACTTCTTAGAAAAAGGTTAAGTATAACTATAAAAAAGAAAAAAAAATTTATGTTTAATTAAAAATATTAAAATAGTCTTTGGTAATTATTTGAGAGTTAATTATATTTTAATATCAAAATATTAAATCAAATTATATTAATTTATCTTAAAACTATATGTTTTTTTTTTGTAATTTTATCTCTAATACTTTTACTTTATCTCATCTAAACAACAACAATTATCTCAAACTTACTTTTAAAATATCCAAACCAAACAAAAATCAATTCTATCAAACTTAATTACTTCATAATTAATTCTACAAACTTAATTCTTTTGAAAGATAAATCAAATGGGCCGTAAATAGGCCCGAATTAAAACTATGTTGGGCCTGTAACTTTAATCCAATCATTCATTCTTTTCTAACTGCCTTGCCGAATACTATTGGGGCCTATCCCCTTGATTGTGCGCAGACCAAGAGACGGGGGAAATGAAAACTTGCCCATGTTTTATATAATAAAATGCAGTAATTATGTTGTGAAAAAAATTATGAAATTTTTTATTAGTTTCTTAATAAAAAAAAATACATACAAAAGTATATTTTGTTCATTTATTTATTTAAAAAGATGTATTTTATATGTTGTTTAGTTTGTTTAAGTGATTCGACACTTGTTTTTATTAAGCAAAGTTTTGAGTTTGAGTATTTTAAATGGATAAAGTTAGTATTAGGAGAGTTTTATGTTGAAAGTGGGCCAATCAAGCTCAAGCTAGATTAGGTGGAGCCCGGTATATATTCTAGGTAAGGTTTATTTTAATAAAAATGAAGAGTATATTTTAAGCCTTTTTGGATTTTTAAGGAATTTATATTTATTAATAACTTTTGTCTTTATCTTTAATATGCATTCTTATTGCTTAAGAACACGGCATTGAAGAAAAAACAAAAACCTATTTTTGAAATAAGGAAGAAAAAAGGAACCATAAGCGAGGGTATTTGAAATCTCACTAAAAACCGCTGCTAAATAATTTAATAACAGAGCTATATGCAGCGATTTTTGAATTGCTGATAAACTTTATAGCGGCAGTCTAATTTGAGTAATGCACAAATTATATATTTCTTGTACTGTTCGAAAATTATATTATATATTTCGTCTAGTAAACCATATGAACAAATTATTTGTGCAACTTTTAAAATCACAAGCGTAATCTAGTGTCGAAATTACTAGAAAATAAATTGTAATTTATCTTAACATATAATAAATTATTTATTATTATTATTATTTTATAAAACTAGTCACCGTTAGGAAAAAAACTAGCAAATATACTAAGAGCAGTGGTTAAGCACTCAATAATAGAAAATTAAAAAAAAATTGTATTTAATGCTTTAAAATGTCAAAATTTATATATTTTCAATGAGATAAATCATTTTATTAAATCCTTAACAAATGTCCTAAGGGTAGTAGTAAGCAAAATTCTTACTATTATTATAGGTCTAAGTTTCAACTCATTACACCTTAGAGAGAAATACTTGTATATTCATAAAACATTTTTAATGTATATTATAAGCATTATCAACCATTAATTTTTTGTATATTTTTTTAAGGGAAAAACACACAATTACGTCCTAATGACATTTGTTAATAAGTAGTATAAAGTAGAAATAATACATTAAAATTGTAAGCTTTAAAAATTTTGAATGTATTGAAAACATTCAAATCTTAACCAGTGTCCTTAGAGTACTTGTTAGCAAAATCTATTATTTAAACTATTTAAATTCAAATCAATGATTAATAATATTTATAAAATAATATTAAATATGCTACTTGAACATGCCTCTTAAAATTAGTACAACCTAATTCAATTTCTTTATATTTTTATCTTTCTATAAATAACCAAACACACCAATTTTGACATTAAACAATCTATTTTCTTTCTCCATCTTAGATGGGCTTTTAAATTAGATAAAACCCGGAGGAGATAAACTCCTAGGAGATGGAGCTTTGCAGTACATGATTGTAAATTTCAATGTTTAAGGATAAAATGGAGTAAGAGGGTAATCATTTCAAGCTCCACTGTCTCAACTTTGTTTGTTCTCATTTCTTAATCTTATTATTCTTGCTATAATTGACAGTATTATTGAGGGGACACATAAACCAAAGACATCATGTGTAGACTGTATCCCCATTCACACTACTGATTTTATTTGATTGTTTACTTCATTTTTTTTTCTGCCCTTACCATTGCTCACTTGGCAATCGCGCGAAACTCCTAATAAGGAGCCACCAAACATATGTTAAAAAGAAAAAAGGCCATTGAAATTAATAATTATCACTCATAGAGCATTAAACCAACAAACGGTAAATGATGTTAATGTGCATGTGTTTCTGTCACATAATACTAATACTCTTTTAATTTAATAATGATTAATGTTTAAGATAATTACACTAAGAAAAATAATTTAGTAGTTTTATTTTTTTTTCCTAGAGAAATAACTATAAAAGATTAAATTATCCTTTAATTTATTGATAAGTCTGTTAGAGCATCAAAGAAGAGAATATGTCCAGCTTTGAAGAGATTTGTATTATTTAGATTGAGATTCTTTGTTGAATTTTATCTGTCCACCCATTTATATACTTTTCTTAATTTATTTTTTATAAGTATGAAATTTCATTACTCCCACTTAAAATCACAATGCCATTATATTAAGCTGCAGCCTGCATCGAATTCAATACATGTCTGTTGATACACAGTTGGTAGGCACTCTTTAATTAAAACCCCTAATACCATGCATTTGGATGATTGTTTAACATTAATTATGACTATGATACAAGTTTGTTCACTAGAGGTATATTGCTCCCTATATTCACTCATTACTAGTACTTCACAATTCTTCATAAACCTCTATCGGTTAGTGGAGAAATAGTACCAACAATGAGTGCAAATTTTGAGGTGCAATATGTAAAGATAACAAACCCATGCCATTTTACATTGGGCGACATCGAATTAAGTGGGATCTATATATATTACGTCTGCATTGTGTAATAATCATGTTAAAACTGTTATGAAACATGCATTTATTATGAACAAAGTCGCTTTATATATACTACTAATACATTAGCCAATGGCTATATATGAACGTTGTGAACTTTTAATAATAGTATATATGATTGAGTTTTTTTTTTTTATATAAATAAACAAGTAGTAATCAATTTATATCCTTCTGGCTATTGTAAATAATAATAACATATTAATACCAAAAAAATAATTATAACATACATTATAGTATATAGCACGCACGAACAAATGAAATGAAAGACCAATAAATACATGGCAGGTGTGGCGAGTCAAGGTGTAAGGTAGCGAGGTATAGTCGTATAGATAGAGATGTGTGGCCCCTTCACTGTCCTTTGTCTTCATCTAATCTAATCATTCTTTTGAGGGACAGTGATAGTTTCTTTTGATCAAATAGTGTTAAGAGTTTTCTGCGTGTTAACGCGCATGTACTTTGTCAACTGAAGTAAACCGAAACCAACTGTCAATGAAACCCCAACCTCACTTTGACTCCCACAATCCTCAACTAGTCGTTCCCGTTTGTCATATTTTAGCGGTGTAAATACTACTTAATGAATCAAAATACTCAAATTTAATTAACTTAGGCTAAGCTATTAGGATTAGACTAGTGGGAAAAAAAAATTAAGTAGTATGTATGAGATCTTAAATTTAAATTTTATTACAATGGATGTAATTTTTAAAGTACTAGATGTTGGAAAATTATAGTATTTTAAAAGTTCATGTCCCACGTTGCTTAACTCACAAACATTTTAAGTGTTTATATACCTTAGTTCTTGTTGTGTTGGTAAAAAGGACCTGAGAAGGAAGTTGGGCTCGCGCACATGAGTTCGAGCCATTTGGGCTCAGCGAAGTGCAAATCGGTGGATTTGTCCCCCTTGCACGCACGATAACTCAGCTAGTTTGCGTGTTCTATTAGTGTAATGAAATGTATTTTCATTAGTTAGTTATTTAACTTGATGGATAAGTAAGTTAATTGCATTGTTTGCATAGCCAAGCAATACAACTTTCACTCATTCAATTCAATTCTCTCTAGTTTCAACATGGTATCAGATGAGTTTTCTTCGCATTTTCTCTCCAAATTCCATCGATTCTTCTCCATCACGATCACAAGTTTCTGGTTCTACTCCTTCTTGGTGTGATTTTTCAGAAAACTCTTGAACCTTCATTCGGTTCCTGATTTTTTCTGAAAAATTTGAGAAGCATTAAGGTAGTTTCACCTTAATTCTCAGGTTCTTGATTGTTTTTCATTGAGTTCCTTTGAGGATTTCATTGTCACTGCCACTCAATTAATTAACTGGATCCCTGCCAAAATTCTGCAGTATCAGTCCCCCTATCAGAAACTGTATGCAAAGGTGCCCCCATATGAATCATTAAGAGTGTTTGGTTGCTTATGTTTTGCTTCCACTCTTGCAGCTCACAGAACAAAATTCCAACCAAGGGCAGTGGCTGCAGTGTTTGTTGGCTATCCTAGTGGCTATAAGGGCTATAAGTTGTATGATCTTAAATCCAGGGAATTTTTATTTCAAGGGATGTAGTTTTTCATGAAACTACTTTTCCTTTTCATTTGAACTCTGCCGCTGCTGTGACAAATCCTTTTCCTGAAGCTGTTATTCCATTGCCTCAGCAGGACATTAATGTTCAACAGTATCCTCAACAGCTCCCTGTTGTTATGCCCTCTGATCCTCCACTGAGAAGATCCACAAGACAATCCAGAATGCCTCAGTATCTGTCTCAGTACCACTGTAATTCTGCTTCTGATTCTCATCCCATTTCTAATCATTTTTCTTATGATCGGTTTCAGTATTCTTATCAACAATTTGTAATGCAAGTGGCTGCTATTCCTGAGCCAAGTTTCTATCACCAAGTTGATTCTTTTCCTGAATGGAGACAAGCCATGAAAGAAGAAATTGATGCTATGGAATCAAATGATACTTGGGATCTAGTGCCTTTACCTGAAGGTAAGCATAAAATTGGATGTAGATGGGTCTACAAAATCAAATACAAAGCTGATAGGAGCATTGATATATACGAGGCTAGATTGGTGGCTAAGGGATATACACAACAAGATGGAATTGATTTCCAGGACACATTTTCTCTTGTAGCAAAGCTGATCTCAGTCAGAATTCTGCTCACCATCGCTGCCATCAAAGGTTGGCATTTCTTGCAATTAGACATTAATAATGTTTTTCTAAATGGAGACCTTGTGGAGAAAGTTTACATGGAAAAGCCTTTAGGCTATCATAGAGAAGGGGGAGCACCTAGTATGCAGGCTCAAGAAGTCCATCTATGGTCTAAGACAAGCCTCTAGACAATGGTTTCACAAATTCTCTACATCCTTGATCAACCATGGCTTCATTCAGTCCAAAACTGATTAGTCCCTCTTCACTCAAGGTTCAGGGGAGTCTTTGGTGATTTTTTTGGTTTATGTTGATGGCATAATTGTTGCAAGTGCATCCAATGACAGAATTCTGCATGTTCAGCAGCAACTTGAGAGTCTTTTCAAGTTAAAAGTCCTTGGTGACCTCAAGTACTTCCTAGGCTTGGAGATTGCCAAGTCCTCTGGTGGAATTGTGATCTCTCAACATAAATACACACTTAGCTTGCTTGAAGACACTGGTTTCTTAGATGTCAAGCTTGAACATTTGCCCATGGAAGCTAAGCTAACTCTTTCTATTGATGATGGTGACCCTTTGGATGATCCTTCTCAATATAGAAGAATGATTGGTAGGCTTATGTATCTCACAATTTCTAGGTTGGACATATGCTATGATGTTAATAAGTTGAGCCAATACATGAATAGTCCTAAATCCACTCATCTCCAAGCTCTTCACCATTTGCTTTGGTATCTGAAGAAAACTCCAGGCCAAAGGGGTTCTGTTTTCTGCCACCTCTTCCCTCAGATTACAGGCATATGTTGATGCTGACTGGGGGGCTGCAAAGACAGCAGGCGCAACACAACCGATTTTTGTGTTTTCATTGATGATTCTTTGGTCTCTTGGAAATCTAAGAAGCAAGCAACCGTGTCTAGATCCTCTGCAGAAGCTGAATACAGAGCATTGGCGAGTGTGACAAGTGAGTTGGTTTGGCTGCAAAGCTTCCTAAGAGATTTTGAGATTACTATTGGTCGAGCTTGTGTCTTTTGTGACAGATAAGCTGCCATTGCGATTGCCACAAATCCGGCTTTCCATGAGCATTCAAAGTACATAGAGATTGATTGCCATTTTACAAGGGATAAGGTCAATGAGGGTGTCATTACTCTCATTCATGTTAAGTCAAAGGATCAAGTTGCCGATTTGTTATCCAAAGCCATTCCAAGACCTTTGTTCGAACATTTGATCTCAAGTTAGGAATTCTAAATATATATTCTCCAACTTGAGGGGGAGTATTAGAGTAATGAAATGTATTTTCATTAGCTAGTTATTTAACTTGTTGGATAAGTAAGTTAATTGCATTGTTTGCCTAACAAAATCCGTTTTTTGTTATTACTGTTGCAAGTCTGTTATTGCTATTATAACATCTAACAGCAAAACTCTTGTATATATAGTTAGCTTGTGAGCCAAACAATACAACTTTCACTCATTCAATTTAATTCTCTCTAATTTCAACATGTTCATTGTTGTGTTGCATTAACAACACTAGAAAAATAAAGGGTAAAATAAGTGTTTTTTACCAATAAATCATTAAAATAAATAATGAAACACATTCTAATAATAAAACTCTTATTTTACCTTCTAAAATAAAATTTCCACGTGGATAAAATAAGGTAATATAAAATTTCCACTTTAACACATTCTCTTATCCTACTTTCTTTGTTAATGCCTTTTCTCTCTTAGACTCATGCATAGAGGGCATATAAAATTTTGTGTATTAGTCATGCAAGCTTAATAATACATTCCTTATATTTTTCCGTGAGAATTAGTTTATGAAAACAACTATTAATGGGATTACATGATGCTATATATGAGCTTTAAATTATCACTGATAAACAATTGAAGTTTGAAGCATAGATAGCGGCATAAGATTGCACAATCTTTGGCAGAGTAGGAAAACTTAAAGTGGATTGCTTTGAATACAAAGCTGGTAGGGAGTCGTCTCTTCACTCCTTCTCGTGATGTATACTCAGTTTAATTGTTAATACATATAAATATAGTTATATATACTTTTAAGTCTTTTGCAATTGGCGTATGTTCTACTTGTACTCATAATATTGCTCAACCTTTACTTCATACTCTCCGACCTTTAAGCCTTCTACATCATTCCTACACCCAAACCATCGTGCTAAAAATAGAATGCAGATGTGGATAATATATAGCAACTAAAGTATATAAACAATTTAAGCACGAACACAATTTTCACTCCTGATTTTGGTGACTAAAGTTTCACACTTTATTTATTAGGAAATGAAAAAGGAAAAAAGGATATGTATTGAAAATGTTTAGGCTGTTCATTCAATTATTTTCAAAAGGAATGCACATATAAGAAGGAATAACAAAACTTGTTAAGGAAGAGTTTATAAGGGTAAGACACGGTCTAAATATAATGGTAGCTAGAGCACTTTATGAGAAGTTGCCCATCCTCGTTTAACCGTGGGGAACCAAAACAATAATGTGTCTATATCAACATTCATGATCTAGGGCCCTCACTCTACCTCTGGTGGCTGTCCACTTTCTTATTCCATCATTGTATTCGGGGTTATTCTCATTTTATTTGTTTAATAAATTAGTTGAGTATTATTTAGATTTATTTTATTTGAGATATTGTGTTGACTTATGTTTATTTATAATTGGATAAAATTTTAACGGGACTCACATTCTATTAAGATATCTTTCAATAATAAAAGATATAAACCGATGATGTCTCATACTAAATATATATAAATAACATTCCATATATTTAAGTTTAGATAGTGGGTTTTGAACTGTTCAACCCTTTTAACCTTCCAAAATGTTAATGAAATATAATAATTCCTAATTAGTTCACTTAACTTTAAAAAAAAAATAGTTTAAGTGGATTTTACATCGATCATTCCATTAGGATAAGACATATCCTCAGATTCTTTGAGCATTTACAGAAGTATTTACAAATTATTCACTAAAGTTACCTTCACATCAACAATAAGAAACGAACACACATTATTTTGAGATATGAATAATTTTTTTACCAACTGTATCAACCATCTTTTTCAGTTCTCTTAAATTTGTTTCTATTATAATAATATTTTTGTTAGAGCCACACATTACTTATAAATAAGACCTAAATAACCTTTATAAAATCAAGACAATCTTATTCTTAAATCAAATTTTGAGATTGAATCAAACCTACCAAGTTATCAATATGTTTCAAAAATGTGTCCTACTTTGTTTGTATATATTCATATCATGTTAAAATTATTTTGAAATGAAAAATGTTTAGGAAACCTATAATTCATCAATTTACATATTAATCTACACACTTTAATAAATGACACTTGACATTTTAAGGAATAAAATAAGAAATAAAATATTAAATATCATTCTTCAAAATGTATAAGCCTAAATTCTTAGGTTACATCTTTCAAGTAACACTCTTTTGAACTAGGCAAAAAAAAAAAAAAAANAATTTTGCCTTTTTTCGTACCCTTTCTTTCTCTTTTTAGGAAAACATAGAAAAGAAAAGGGCTTGACCACTTGTTTAGGCGGATAACTGGGCCGATCCAGAGGACAAAACCAAGTGTGCCTTGGCGTACCAAACACTTTGCACCACGTGTCACTGGGTGACTGGTTCACCACCTCTTGACCCCTGGCTATCCAAAAGTCAAAGAAAAACGTGTATGCACAAGAAACAAAAAGTGAAGGACAAATGGGATAAGGAAGGTGGGTCCCACAAAAACAGAACCGGCCTGCACAGAAATTGTGAGCCTAATCATAATGGGCCAGCCCACGCCGGACCACCACACCCCCCTCCATGTACTCAGCCCCTCAGACCACTGACCTCTCTCACCTCACCCTCTGGCTCACCGGCTTCCAATATATAGCCGCCGCTTATATTAAATTGAAAAAGAATTTTTTTTTCTTTTTCTCTTTCTGTCTTATGGAACTGTAAAAGGAAATGGAAAAGGAAATATGATATTTTTATTAGGGGGGCACGGTGTATTTGGAGAGGTGTCTCTTTCGTATTGTCTAGGGTCGGTTTGGTGGGTCCACCTCGTGGGAAGCTTTAGCAACAGATTTAATTATACAATATAGAAAAAAAAGGGGTAATTCTTTATTGTAAAATATATTTTTTTATAAAAAATAATATATTGCGGACCAACCAACCAGAGCCCGCGTGCGGTTGATGCAACTGAAAAACAATTATTATTTTATTTACTAAGAAAAACCTTAAAATGATAGAGCTGTTTGTTGTCTTGTCTGTTACTAATTTATTTGCACTTTTTGAGGACACAATGAAACCTGATAATGCCGCAATGCGCAATGGTGCTTTCTTACTTCAATACATATTCAGTCTCTCACCTTCACACAACAGAAGCTAACTAAATGACCAAACTCAAAACACCCCCAACCC
>QANU01015964.1:83122-161006 GCA_003254905.1 Nissolia schottii
AAAAAAAAAACCCCTCTAATTTTAGGACAAGAAATAATATAATTAGGCCAATATATATATATGCTAATTATATCTATCAATTTGGGTTTTATATACCCTATACTTATATAAAGAAAAAATGGTTTAGCATTTCAGATAAATTCACGTTATAATGTGTCGATGAGTGTACTAGAAGTTTAGTGACCCTTTTTGGTTCAATTGATGAATCTTCCCTTTTACAATTTGATTTGTTATTACTAATCATATATATGGTTATATTGTACACTTAACATTATTTAAGGATAAAGCATTGTGATCCATCTAGAAGACTGTATATCATATATCCCTGTGTTGTTATGATTATAACAACTACTATATATATATAAATTATAAATAAAAGAAAAAATCAAGTGTGGTCGTGTATACCATGCGGTGTAAAATAAACTGGCAAATTTTTTTCTTCTTCTTTAAAACAGGGCTTAAATTACTTTACACATATCGACCTATTTATTTCAATATTTATGGCAGATGATTTCTAGTTAAAAATGAACACTTGGCCCTGTACAGTTTTTTTCCCGTTCCAAAAGAAAGGCCTGTACATTCGTGTTCACCGTTTGATGAGTTGATATAATGCTACATATTATTCTCTTTCACTCTTTCTTTTATGTCCTTTTCTTTCTTTCATTCTTTAGGGGACCCCAGGGTGTCCATCTCAAACGTTAACACCACATCATTCTTTTATCGTCACCATCAATTGCTGGTGGGTAGAGAAGATGACACCTCTCTCTCTCGATCCGTTTTAGCGCCACTCTTTTATGAACTCGAAGCTTTCCCAGTAATCTAGCTCCAACTCAATAGATAAGGAGAGAGAGTACTTTTGAAAGGGATTTATGGTTTTATCACTTAAAAAAATAAGAGTTTTTTTTATCAAATTTTAATAAAACTCATGCTCTATATATTATGAATCAATCCAAAGATGAATAATATGTCAGTCAGTATAATGTCTCATATAACATATTAGCATGTGTAATATTTCTCTAAAGAAAAATGATACTATGCCAATTATTTTGTCAATCCTTAAACAAATATATTTACAAAAGAGTAGGATTCATGGTGAACCCATCATGATAGGTCTCACATATTCGTAAATGTAGCTGATAAATGTTGTCAAATTAAATTATCATAATAGCATACTCTATTATTACTTATAGGTTTGGCTAACATGTGACGTTAGAATATTTGTTAAGAAAGTTACAATTTAAAAGAAAAAAAAAAGTAAGCTTTTAAAGATTTTAAAACACTAAACACTTTAAATTTTTGTTTTTTCAATAAAGTCTTATCATTTTGGGTTCCTTAAGGGAACTTGATAGCAAAACCCATTACTTATTAGGGTTCTCATACTCATATTTACATATGAGATAATATTCAAGTTGGTCCTCGAAAAATGTCACGATGTTCAACTTAATTTTGAAAAAATTAAATTGCCAACTTAGTTTTTGAGAAAATTTCGGTTCGTTTCTTGCATTAATTTTTGAGAAAATAAATAGAATGACCAAATTAAGCAATAAAAAAATTTCAAAGATTAAATTGGTACTTTAATTTTTTCATTGACCAAGTTAGACGATAAAACATTTTTAGACTGAATTAAACATTAACTCTTTGTATATTTATATAAGGTTTGTTCCGCTGTTGGCTTTTTCTTCCTATTTAACCCTACCTCATTCTCCATTCTCCCATTCCTTGAACCCTTTTCCTTTTCTCTTTTTCAGTGATCCTCGGGATCTCCTCTGACCCTCCCTCCATCAACAACTACTAGACAGTGTTCCTGATCAGTGCATAGTATTGCACAGTTCAATTCCCGAGGATCACACTATTCATTGCTCTTTCCCCTACTTGCTTTTTTGTCCCCTCCTGCTTTTCCCTGCCTTTCTTTCAGTCCCTTTTTTTTTTTGCGTGTTTTTCTCTTATTTTTTTGGTACAGTTTGAGGAATTGGTATATAGATCGTTGATGAAAGGTTGCTTAAAAAAGATTCTCATCTAGCAAGAAATATATATCCTGTCAAGTTGTGGTGCAAAAGAGTTTGGTTGTTTCACATCAGATCTGCACACAGAATTTCTACCTGGAGTTCTTAGGACAGCAATATATCAAGGTTGTTTTTTTGCCATTACCAGCTCATAGAATTGCTCTTAATCTGGTGCTTTAATTTTCTCTTTGATCTATTTTTTCTGGTATCATGTGGGGTTAATTTGCCTTCCTGATTCATCTACCTCAGCATATTATTGATATGTGTGCTTCTATCTATTAAGGCATGAAAATATATATTGATTAATTAGTTTATATATTACTTTATATGTACAATTCAAGTCAACTAGCATAAGTCCAAAAAAGAAGATCGACAACTAAAAGACAGAAACCATATATAGTCAAATGTTAAATGTCACACTTGCATAGAATCTTTGACATGACTTGGATCTGTGTGTGTTTCGGTTCTCTTCCATACCTACCGCTAAATCATGCTTTCTCTGCTGCCTTTCACTTTTACTAGTAATGCCCTTCATTAATTTGGTTTAATTTGCACCCGACAATATTAATTATAATCTCTTAAGCATATCCCACCTCAAAAGTCTTTTTGCTTTCTCAGCATGTGATGATATAATCATTTTCCCATATATGTTTTTTTTTTTTATAATAATCGGCTCCTAAGTCAGTAACTGTGCCTTCTGTACGTATTTGGTGTATTTTGAGCAAATTGTGTTGTATGCATGCGGTATGCCATTATGTACAATGTACAAGACTCAGTTTGAGTGCTCTACCAATTAGTACTTTGTTGTAGGCTAGAAAGGCTAAATGTTTGATGCTATATCATACAAGATCTTCGAACTTAATACCTCCGAATGATTGCATTGTGCAAAGTGCGCCTTCATTCTCTGTCGTGTCGCGTGTGTCACAACTCAGTTTAATTTGTCCTTTTAGAGAGAAAGAGATATATATATATATATATATATATATATATATATATTTTGGTACAATTAGGGAGAAAGATAAATAGTTAATGTTTTACAGATGAAGTTATTTAATATATGCTATATGCCTGTATACATTACTTGGGCTTTTTACCCGTTGTATATTTAAATATAAAAATGTTACATGTACATCCAATTTTATACACCCATACATACACCATTAATAATGCACAAACTTTATTCTCATGAGTGCACAAACATTATAAACTTATAGATGATATTCTCAATTATACTTAATTAAGTGCACAAACATTACATGCATTAAAACATAAACTTTATGTATATAAGTATAGGGTGTATGTATGGTATATATTTTTTGGTGTACGTGTAGCAGGACTCATTTAAATATGTATTTTATCAGTTTCTTTATTTAATCATAGTTTCAATTAATTTTTAGAGTACATTGCTCTTCTCTATTTGTGTAGACACCTCTCTTAATAACAAAGTTAGAAATTAATGTAGTTTGCTTTAATTTTTATGTTTGTAAATAGGTGGTTTTTAGCTTTGCATATATAACTTCTTTGCCATTTCATTCTTCTTATTACCCAAGAAGATATAAGAAAATTCATGTAGTAGTACGTATTTTCAAAATTTCAGTGGCGCATAATAAATCTAATGAAGTTGTTTAGGAGCAAATTTATTGCTTATGGCAGCGTTGTCTTTCTCCTGGTGATTGTAGAGTGCTAGTAATAATCAATTGCTTCTGCCTCTAATGTTGCACAATGATTTGCAACGTATTGCAATTTCTTTGGGTGCTAGTACAAGCCAGTTATATAGTCTCATAAGCGTGTTCTTTGGTTGACAAAAATGTAATTAATGACCTATAATAATTATGTAACATTCATCGTGCATGTGCATCAATTATCAAGAATTATGTTTTTATCTTCTTTCTTTATTGTCTATTCTTTATTTTTTTTCCCCCGTTTTTTTCAATTTACCTGGAGTACTGTTGAACCAAGTACCTACATTTAGCACTATCGTTGTTCAATTTTCTCCTTTGTTCTGATTTACACAAGGAGAATAAGGCAGGATGATTTGAAGCAAATAGTGAGTTAGGATAATTTTTTCTTGGTATATATTATACCCCATAACATAAAATAATCAATTAAATATATTGCAACTAGCTTTTGCATTTTTGCTTCAACTATTGCTTTAGATTATAAACCATGCATATGAAATTTGTAACGACACATTATAAATTCTGGATATGCATCAAATCTTCTAATTTAAGTGGTAGCTAAGTCATTTGTTATACATATAAAAGGAAAAAAAATGCTAAAACATGTTCTAACTATTACAAGAGAGGTGATCGTGATTTTTGTTCTTGTTCAAATGCAGGTTTCGAATCAGAGAGCAGATATGAACGCATTTTCACATGTTCCTCCTGGCTTTCGGTTCCATCCCACTGATGAAGAACTTGTTGATTACTACCTTAGGAAAAAGATGGCTTCCAAAAGGATTGACCTAGATGTCATAAAAGATGTCGATCTCTATAAGATTGAGCCATGGGATCTTCAAGGTATATGTATATATAAATATAAAAGCCTCCTCATAATGCCCCAACTGGATCAGCACAAACATTAAATACTTATAATTGATTTTTATGTATTATTCCCTCCAATCCAAAATAACTATCACTTTCACTTTTTAAGTATATTCATAAATTAATAAATCTGAATACAATTGTATTCGAATACATTGATTTATAAATGTACGTGACAATTATTTTGAACTGGAGAAATATCATACAATGTTACACATTATCACGTTACTAAAGTAGTTCACACTCACATTCGCTGTATTAAAAGTTTCACATATAACATTATAGGTAAGGATCCTCCTCATTTTAGATGGTAAAATGAGAGATATCGCCATTAGATTATTAAAGTGAGAATGAATCTTACTTTCATTTTAATGATTCAATGATAAGATTTCTCCATTTAAAAGATCTAAATCCTAACATTACATAATTGGAAGTGCAGTTTTTTTTGCATAAAAGTTAAATCCATAATATTAAGGGCATGTATGTGATACTATTCCTTACATTTCTTGCTTGTGTTGACAGAACTGTGCAAAATAGGAACCGATGATCAAAATGAGTGGTACTTCTTTAGTCACAAAGACAAGAAGTACCCGACTGGCACTCGCACCAATAGAGCTACAAAGGCAGGATTCTGGAAAGCTACGGGAAGGGACAAGGCAATATACTCAAGGCATTGTTTGGTTGGCATGAGAAAGACACTTGTGTTTTACAAAGGACGAGCCCCAAATGGTCAAAAATCTGACTGGATCATGCACGAGTATCGCCTTGAAACTAATGAAAATGGAACTCCCCAGGTAAATAACAACAATAAGGCGCACAAGTGCCAATATTTTAAAACAAAACTGATATTTTATAACAGTGATATTTGCACACCACATTTGTTATCATTTTTAATCCACTTCTGTTTGAGATGATAACGTAAAATTACTTTTTTTTAGACAATGGCAAAAGAAAAAATTTTCTAACATACACAATTTTTTTTAGAGTTTTGTTATTTGAACTATTTTATGTGAAACAATGTATTAATTCACATCATATTTGTTTTTAGACAAGATTTTAATAAATTCATATGCAATAAAATCACATTTAATAATAAATAAGTAGTGAGTCAATAATGTTTCACATAAAATAAGTACAAATAACATTTTTTTATAGTATTTTTTATCCTAAGCGGGCGAGAAAAGTGCACAACCTAGTTTGAAAGGTTAATTTGTGGAGTACAAATGTCATTCTAATCTCAATATAAATTAAGTTACAATGAAATTAAAGTAGTACTATAGTGACAATTAAAATGAAACCTTACACAATCATATTTACAAAGGCTTGCTATGTATCACAGATTACACACTTTTATTAGTGTGATTGTATCATGATTGTCCATTTTGATTATGATCCTATCGTTATCCATAGGCTAGTTGTGTATGGACCATGCTTATATCAAGAATCTGATTTCTAGTGCGTGGTGCAGGAAGAAGGATGGGTTGTATGCAGAGTGTTCAAGAAACGAATGGCAACGGTGCGAAAAATGGGAGAGTACGATTCACCTTGTTGGTACGACGACCAAGTCTCGTTCATGCAAGACCTCCATTCCCCAAACCCTAGCAACATCTCTCGCCCTTACCCATCATACCCTCACCACCACCACCACTACCCCACCAAACAAGAACTGGAACTTCAATACAACAACAACAACATTGTACCGCACGATGCTTTCCTCCAACTCCCACAACTAGAAAGCCCCAGAGTCCCTCCTCCTCAATCCTCCTTTGCCTACGACAACAACAGCAGCAACAACAACAACAACATTAATGGAAGTGCATTGTTGTTTCAGTGCCAGCAACAACAAGAAGGTGGTTTGCAGTTGCTTTATGGTAGCAACAGCGATGTTCAGCAGGCAGTTGACCAAGTGACCGATTGGCGAGTGCTCGACAAGTTCGTTGCCTCTCAGCTTAGCCATGGTGATGATGATGATCAAGAAGCTTCCAAGGAAACGTGCTATTCCAATGTGGCTGAACAGATTGCTATGCTTGCCAGCGGAGGAGACAAGAAGATTACTGAAATTGGGCAGGAGTATGCTTCAACGTCCACCTCCAGTTCCCAGATTGACCTATGGAAGTGAAATTCAATGCATGCATCCATCATTGCTGGAATATTATTATATATAGTAACTATAGAGATATGAACAAGATGCATACTAATTATAGCAAGTACGTACAATTTAACGCTTGGAAAAGGGGGGGGGGGGAAAGACTATTTAAAAAAAATATTTCCCTGAGTTTGTGTACATAATAAACCTATATAAGTATTAAATACCAGTACGTACGTAGCTGTGTTGAACCCTTTAATTTGGTTGCGCACTGTATCCACTAATACTATATAAGCAAATGGATCAGATGCTACAAAATGTGTCTAGCAAATAATTAGTAGTTCAAAGTGAACGAATTGTCTGCCAGATGTGCTTGCTGGAACGAGTTCTCTCATGTGAATGTTTAAACTGCTTTCTTCATTCCAAATGTTACAAGTTGTCTAACTCATTTAATTTAATTTAATTTCACCTGAGACCTATTACATGATTCTACCTGAACTGATGACAAGTGTAATATGTATTGTAAAGACTTGAGGATGTAAAAATTGTCCTTCCCGCTATTTACATGTCATTATTTTTGTACTTGGACTCTACGCCAAATTCAAAGCATGGCTTGTTCTTGCAAAGTGTACAATTTCCATATAGCACATATATCAAATGTTGTGAAAAACTGGATTTCATTTGGACATATTCATCAGAACTTAAACGAAACGAATCATACACGATTCTTACCTAAATCGTTTTAGTTTAGCTTTTTTTTTCCCCCTTCTTCTTCCAGTGGATCGTCACCTTAGCTTATTTTTGCTAGCAAAATGAGGGAGATATATTAAAGGAGGTGGCCGAGACTCTCTTAGTATTAATTGTTAAGTCACCTTACCTGTAAATAGAAGCATTCATTCCAAAAATATTACTACGTACGTAGGTATTTAGCTAGGTTATTGTAGTCGGCAGAGTGTAATTACAATTCGATGGTAAAAGATACCCATAACATTATAGCATAAATTATATTTTTTCTTGAGGTTGGGATAATTTTCCTATTTGGTACATCGAATTAGTAAACTTATTTTCTGGTAATATGAATTGGTTATTTTAAGTAGATAAGTTCAGTGATATAAAGTCTTTGGAAATAGAAAGCTATGGAACAATAATTAGTTAGTTTAAGTGATTATGGGTTTATTTCTCTCAAGTTTGGAATATTTTTTTTTTACAAGTCTCTTTTTATTAGAGATAATCTTATTTGAATATTATGAGGTGCATAAATGTGAACAATTCTCTTAATTGAGATTCGAAAAGTGATTTACTACGTTATGATATATTAATTTGCTTTACCAACGGGGGTTGGTCCAAGTGGTAAGCGGCTTGGTATCGCTTAAGCAAGGTCCCGAGTTCGAGACCTTGTGAACGCAGTTATCCCAGCGACCCGGGTCGACCCAGATTAGCCAAGGCTAAGCCTTGGATACCGGGCAGGCAACCTAAAAAAAAATATATTAATTTGCTTACCACTAAATTAAATTTTAGTTGATTGGATTCAAATTTATGAATCAAAAAAATTAAAAGACAAAATTAACAGAAAATGATTTAACACTTTAACATGGTTAGAAAAAAAAAGCTGGTGGAGAACACCGGTTGGTCAAAGAGAGAGAAATGCAAGTTCCCATTCAATCTACTATAGTCAACAGCTTACTTATTTCCCATTCACGAAATGACTTTCGTGCTAACAAGCTTATTCCAAAAATTAATACCAACTCAAACCAAGTTGTCTAATGAACAAAGAGAGCTACCGTACCAAGTTGATCATGCACGTAAAGTTGTAAAGTATAGCTAGTAAGAGTTAGCGCTGCCAAGCATGAGGTACCATATTCAAAAGCAATGCAACAGTAATGGCTAAAACAACCAGTTCTTTAGCGGTGCATGTAACCAAGTGCGCATGGTAAATGCATGCATACCAGCGGGGTTGTACGTCCGCAACCAAATGAAAATTGGAAACTGCTATAAGAAACTGCTAAAATTGTAGAGTATGTAAGGCTGAAAGAAAAAAAAAATTAGATATCAAGTAACTTTAAATATCCTCTTTATTTAATGGGATAGATATAAAGTTAAATCCATCAAAAATCTTGCAAGGATAGTACTAAAACTCTCGTGTTTATATATGTCCAATTAAAAGACTTTCCACTCCATTTTCACAAGGCATACCTGTACCTGTATTGAAGATGGCTTCTCCCCTGAAAGATTTCTCTATCTAGCTACCACTGCCATATCTTCTTTGTGTTGGAAAGCTAGCGCCACACCTACTGTGAAGAGTGTGTTTTCAAAAACTGGTGGTTTATTTATATATACCCATAGCAAAAGCTGGCAAACCTCAAGCACCTAATCATGGACGCGATTCAAGGGCAACAAGTAGTAGTTCTCTTGGTGTGGATGTCATCCAATTAATTATGTTGACTCTTCTTGTGTCGGAGTCAACTACCAAAGTTTCCTTTCGAGCAATAATATTTGGCACGGCACAATCATTAGGCGTGCTAGCTAGCTGCCATCAGCTAGATAGATAGATAGATAAGATATTCATGGCTAATGACTTGCACAAAAAGAGAGCATGTGCGAAAGAGATCGGCAACAAGCATGCTTGCCTCAACAATTCTCTTACCTCCTTTGACTTGTAGCTGCCGCCGAGTAGTATTCATATCGCAACAGGGTTTTATTTTCTTCATAAGGCATGCCTTATTTTATTAATATTGCGTCACTTATTTGAGTTATTTTGTATCCTTTTGCATGGAGCATACAGAATTTAGAGTTAATGTTTAACTTCGTCCTTAAACTTTACACTCATGATCAATGGATTAAAAAAAAGATTGGTTGTTCTCTAAACTTGACAATTGTGAGATCCATTAGTTATTTTCAGAAATTAACGAGTCATTTTTTTTTATGTCAAGTTCAATAATAAATAAACTAATAGGTCTAACAATTATTATATTTAAGGACTAACAAATTTTTTTTTTCTTTGTTCAAAGACTAACTTAAGCACACGCATAAAATCTAAGGATGAAGTTAGACATTATCCTCCCCGGAGAATTTAATTTACACGCAGCACTAAAGCCAAAAACAAGTTGTTGACCATGCGCATTGATGCCCTTGTGTTCGACTAATAATAATTGGGGGTTTGTTACAAGTGTTTGTTTTGCCTACCTAATAAGGGAGCATTACGGACCATGTGAATGTGATAAAGCTCCATGTGCAGACAACACTAATTAACTTCACGCATGACCTTGTTTGGTTCCCCAAATGCCAAACCTTCCCTTTGTCTTTGTATTTCTTATCCAAAATCGAATGAGAAAATAGATAGACCTTTTGCTCTGAATTAGGTTAATCACTGACAAAACTGTTAGATTCCTATTTTTTTTTTCCCTTGTGGATCTTTTTATTGGGAGTGGTAAGAGCATTTTCAGTTGTGGCTCTTATTGGATCTCACTTTTGACTCTATTATTGTGGCATTGTGAGTCATTTCAATATTGCTTCAATAGAAAAGCGACTCGTGCTGTGCAAATGATAGACAAGTTAGTAGAGCACGAAAGAACTGGGTTACAGCTAGATGTACCCCCGGGTGCACATACTACTCTAAATCCGAGACACCATACATATCATATGCATACCAAATGATAACATATATAACAAACTTTGCTGGTAAAATTTCAGGCGTAGATGAGGTGGCCCAATGTTCAAATTGCTTTTTTAAAAAGTTGAACACGAAAGCCACGAGCAAGCAGCTGTTACGCTAAAAGGGGAACATCCCCTTCCCCTGGGGTGGGACAGGCAAACTACTAAGAGAATAAACCACTCCCTCGGGAAAGGCGGAAGAAAAAGAATACTAAAACAAAAGGGAAAAGTGTAAATACTAAGCAACATGATTGATTACTTAAGCAGGTAACTTCAGATGTTGCCAGCCTGGGCTTAAGGTTGGTTCGGGTCTTCACCACTAGTTTGTGTCATTGTGGGCTCTAAAATTGGAATTGATTTATTACCCTTTCCCAAAAGTTACTTTACCTGTGAATTGACCTTGGCTTCTAAGCCCGCTCTTCATTCTTATCATCGCAAAAGCCACCTAGGAGTATGATCGCTTCATGTATACTCTTCTCTTAGATAATTACTTTTATGCAGATTCGACTGATATTTTAAGGTAGAAATCATTACATTTTTATTAAAATGTCATTTTATCTTTGGCTATGAGCATAACCCATGTCGCGCTCCAAGTATATCTTAAAATTTCTCATACTTTTGATTCAAGAGGAGGAGGTAACCTAAAAAGAAGATACGGAGGTGCATTGAACATTTGTTGCACAAAGTTATCAAAGTGTTCGTTGTATTGTGTTCGATTTTTGTGACACAAATAGTACGAATTTCATACTAGAATCGAGAACTCCAATAGCCGAATTCGATCTCTTAGACATGTAAAGAGAACTCGTCACTTGTGGATTTTAAAGAAAAATCTAAACGAAAAATTGATCTTCAAGGTTTATAGAAGTACTATGTGATAAAGGGTGAGAGAATGATCATGACCAAAACATTACATAGTACATAGGATGATTTTACATTCTCAGCACATTACCAAGTATGTCTTACATGGAGAAAGACTTGCTGCACAAAATAGGTTCTGGCCATAGAACAAAATAGTGCAGTTCAAGAAAGGCTTCATTTTGTCTATTGCAGATATACTCTCAGAAGTTCAAAAGGCAGACAGATGCAGTCTCCGAAATTAATATGTATTCGAATGTGGCCCTGTAAAACCAATTTACTCCAAGAAACTACTTTGCATCGCAAAGACCTGATGCATCATAGCAGAAACCATCTCGATCGAGCAGTTTCTGCGGTGGAGCACTTAACAGGGGAGATGATGGGGAGCCATAAGCATTTCGTCGCTTGTTCCCGCAACCTAAGCTTACTCTTGTGCTTACTCCTGTTATAGGATTTGTGCCATTGGCATACTTGCAGAGAGCCTGCACAATTCAATCAAACAGTATAGATAATTAAAAATCGAGCATCGCAAGACATACTTGGGTAAACTATACTCAGGGAAAGAATTTTAATCTCATTGATACATATTCTAAGCAATGAGTGACCTTACCTGCTTTTGGGGAAGGTCTAACACAGCATCACTAAAATCAGCACCTTCGATGATAGCACCTCCAAGGTCACTGCGTGTGAGGACTGTTCTAACGAGAATGGCATTTGTGAGATTGGCTTCGTTAAGAACCTGCACTCTCCAAACATGAAAATCGCAGATAAACAGAAATAAAAGACATTATAATAGGAAAGTTATGGATAAATTAATCAATTTGAGAAGTAATTACCATGCGATCCATCAAAGTATCACTAAAATCAGCACCTGAAAAATGTCGAAGAAACTTTTTTAAGAAATTGCAATGATTGAATGTTGATATTACACACAAGAAGAAAAAATGGAATGTTTCTGCAGTGAAACAAAGGAATCACAAGTACGAAACAATAAATCAATACTTCTACAAGGTTTGTGAAACTTAAATATGTAACTTTTTTCACAACAGTTTTTAAATTTAAAGTCCAATTAGTTCTTGATGCCCTTTACAGGAATTGATGTCATATTTTTCAAATTACTTTCAAACACTCTTCCTGACTTCTTGTGGAGATGGACGGCTTAATTGTGACTTACAAGGGAAAACTTTTTATCTGTTTTGGGACCAATAGAATGTACTACTTGAATGAATATATATATTTCAAGTCAACTGTGGGTCTAACAAAATCTATTAGATGAATAAACTACAAACTACACCTTTTTTTTCAAATCAAAGCCATTAAAGCAATGGCTTAAAAGTTTTATTTAACTATCATATTGTGGCATTTGTTACCCTTGAACTGAATATTATACATGTCCAACTTGCAACAAGCGTATACCTGTAAAATTAGCCTTGTATGCAACAGCTTTCTCAAGGTATGCACCATTGAAAGTTGAACCACTAAAATCAGATTCTCTCATATCAGCAGCTGTGAAATTGGCTCTTCTGTATCAGTCATTTAGAATGATCATGAATAGAGGACACTCAATTTTCACATTATTAGACCCCAAATAATTTTCTATGAGGTGGCAATTTCAGATTAAATTGAATTAGCACTTTCTTGCTACGCTTAATTATGCAAATGTATATTGAAGGGAAGAAGAGAAAATGGAGTACTGTAATAAACTGCTGCATAAGAATAAATTCAAATAAGTTGACTGTATTGAATAAAGTCTCCTCCTATCTTACTTTGCTACAAGACTTATGTGATTTTAATTGAAAATACATTTGTTTATGTAACTGATTCTGTTTAGGCCAAAAAAGAGTAGTGCCTCCAACGCGTCCCAGCAGAGGCGTTGGCAATTCAGCTCCAAGGTAGTAAAAAACCTATGTGATGGCCAACAGATGCCGCAATGTGCAACAAAACAGAGTGATGATTCATCCCACAGTACCATGTGAGTGGGGGGAAAATATACTCTCTTAGATTTTGAACCATATTGCATATATCTAAATAAAAATGACTCATTGCCTGAAATTTTCATTCACATGCACTGCTTTCCTGCATATTAGAAACACAAAAGGTAAGCGACTTCAATTTTATCCCACAAATTGAGAGAATTAATTAGCAAGTCACAAATATAATAATATGTGAAAGAAAGCAACCTGAGATCAGCAGAACCGTATTGGGCAGCAGATCCAATCCCAAATTCACCCCTAATTTCAGCCTCAAATTTGTTAAGGTCAGCAAGGGCAGACATGTCAGAGCTGAAGGCAATAACCGCTGCTGCCAACGTGGCAGAAACCAGCTTTCCCAACTTGCTGGATTCTGTATTGACAGATGGCAACATAACCTAGCTCGCTCAGCCATCATAGTATTACAAATGCTCTTATAATTCAATGTAAACATTATTTGGTGGACCAACAAAAGGGAAAAAGGTTACCTCACCTTGAGGATGGTCTCTGTCTGAGCTCATTTGGCAGACAACAGGAGAGGGCTTTGAATGAAAATAGTGATGCTGTTGTGCATTGCTGCAAGTCTTGGAAGATACGTGGAGAGAATTGAATTTGAGTGAAAGTGGGGACAATGAATTAAGTGCCATCAGAATTCAGAAACGATTGAGGAGCTAGATTTGACTAGGAATGAGAAGGATGAAGGAGTGAGTGAGATTGCAACTTTCAGCAATCCATCATGGAAGTGGAGAGTGAACTGGTGGTAAGTAGCAGCACACGTGTTTCACTTTTATCTGGTGATGGATGAATCAATATGTTCCTTGTTTAAGTTTCCGACTTGGGTACAAATAATGAATAACAGATATTATTATTATTAAGGAAGGAGATAAAATTAAAATTGTGCTATCAGCTATCTCTAAACAGATTAATTTCTGCTACATATTTAGATTTGTCCTTCCATTTAATTTCTCTTGTGACTGTAATTTGGCTTTACCTCATAAAAAATGTACTTTACATATACTAATATGCGATGGAACTTATTACAAAATAGACCCACCTTATATAAGGACAGTTAAAATATATTTGTATTTATGTAAAGAAAAAAAGTGCAAATACTAATATTTTTGGAATCACTATTCGTGTTTTTATGGTAAAATTTTATTGAATTTTGATTCAGTGAAATTTCATTTTGGAGAAAAAACCTAAAAGATTTATTAAAGGTTATATATGAATTTTATTTTATTGATCCAAAATATAAACCATTCACTTTCTCTTTATAGTAATAATGATCACGCTTTAGATTCAAATGATATCTTACTGTATGCAAGTGTATAGTGTATATTTTGAGACTCTCAATTAAAATTATTTTAAAAGTGAATTAATTATTAAAAAAACAAATATGAAAAAATTTATTTGATATTTAATACATGTAGAATAATTTTAAATTATTAAATGCAATAACAATAAAGTGTCATCACATAATTGGTTAGAGTGATTGAGAGTTAACCCCTCTTAATTAGTACGTAATCAATGGACTAAAGGTTAACGATACAAAGAAAGAAGAAGGAAAAAAATAATACTTTATCCGATCTCGAATAATTGTCCATATTTTCATCTTGATATTTCACAAATAGATGTTTACTTCTTAAAATTCAGACATCATTAATTATTTTCTTTTCTACCATAACTCTATTAAATAAACTTACTAAAAGAATATTAGAGAAGAGAAAAAATAAATAAAAAATTAAATAAAGATAACTTTAAAAAGTTTTATAATTTTGAATTATTTATTTAATACTCACGTATAAGTCAAAGTGAGCACCTACTCATTAGGTTTTTATTGGAAAATGGAAGAAGCATGATAGATATATTTCATTGATTGATATATCATTACAGGCTCTGGGATATGTAACAAGAAATTAATAGGGTCCGGTCCGGACATGACCCGAGTGGAACCAAGCCTTCCCCAATTAACAAGAAGGAGGGAGCAGTGTGGTCAGCTCAATAGCCCATCTTTAATTGGGCTTGAGGAGAAAGGCCATTGTTGTTCCAACATCTTGTCATGTGTGTGATTGAGCGACACTTGCCTCCATTTTAGGTCCTCTGGTGAGGGCGATAAGGGCGTATGAATGCGGAATTCATCTGCCAAACCTTGAGTGAGGCAGTCACAGAGGCCCCTGTTGCATTATTGAACAACAACAATCGAGCACCTCCATAGATTGCCCTTGTTGGGTAAACCCGGGATGTCACGCTCGTCCTTCCACCTTGCGCAAAGCTTTCAACTATTGAATGGTCCACCTTCAGTTCAATGAAAAATGAAAGTTGATTAGTTGGTCCGGTTCCATGTGATCAAGAAAACCATTATAGGGATCAACTCACCAATATTCTTACAGATAGCTTCTCGCCCTTGAGTACAGGAACAAAGCTCCCGAAGATTTTCTTATCAACATCGGTTGCTAGAGAAGACCTAAGAAGGCGATTTCACATATTCAACATTAGTTAGCTTGAAAATGATTTTGTTTCTCTAATTTAGTTCCAAAAGTGTAGTCCAATTAATGCATACCTTGATTGATCGGAGCAGAAGGAAGTCTTGAGGTGTCCATCGCTTCCTTTAACCACATAGAAGTAAACGGGAGTGTATTCAGAAAGGCCATCATCTGCCAAAACCAAGAGACCAAAAGGTCCCAAGGCACCGCGTTGGGCTGATCCACCACTGGTGCCGCAATTGTACTCCTCTGCTTCTGTCTTTTCCAATTCTTCCCCATCAATCTCAAACTCAGCTTCAATGTCCAACTGTTGCATTTCTTCGTGTCATTGAGCAACTAACTAACCTTTCCCTAACAAATCTAATTAATTGAACCCAACAAACACGTACCTGCGTGGCTGTCCCAACATCTAATGGGATCACTGACCCTGGGTTGGCCTTCAAATTTTGAAACTCGTCGCTCCTCAGTCTCAAACTCTCCACCTCCGCCACAGGCCACTGAATCAAGTTGCTGCCAGTTTTGGTGTCGAGCGTCACTGTTCTTGGAACACCCTGTAACACAGTAATAATTCAACAGTTAAAAATGGAGCAATATCGAAACGAAGAAAAAGGGGGGGGTCATACTACTACACACCTGAACAGATGCCCAACCTTTGGCGACGTCAGCATGCTCGCTGTCAGACTCACCAATCCAGCCCCACAGCACTCTCCTCCCCTTGCTCTGATCATAAAACGTCTTAGACGCATAAAAAATACCGTAGTCATACCTCAGCCCAATGCCAACGTCGTTCTCAAGATCATCGGGTACAAACTTGACATTCTCCTCATCATAAGTCCCAATTGCGTAGTAGTCATGCCTGTCATCATCCAGGCTAACCTTCACCACGTGCTTCACATCATCCCCACTGACCGACGTGTCCACCCCATTCCCCGCCTTCTTCCAAACGGGAAAGAAGTCCACGCACTCCCACATCCCAGTGCCCTGCACCTCATGGAGCGTGCCCTCCACGCGCTCGTAGCTCTTGAAATCCACCGTCTCGTAAACCAACGCGATACCGGTTTTGTTCTGCTTGGACCCAATGCTGATGCGCCACTTGCCTTCGGACGTCAGCCACGCGGTTGATGGGTCGCGGAAGTCCTTGGCGCCAATGCCACGTGGCGGGAACAGGACCGGGTTGTTAGGGTACTTCACCCATTCGGTTAGGAGGGGATCCGATGGGTCGGCGGGGTACGCCAGGTTTTGCACCTGCACGGACTCGTTGGTGGAGCCGGTGTACAGCATGATGACGTCGCCGCTGGGGAGGATGGTGGCGGAGCCGGTCCAGACGCCGTTTCTGTCGTACCACTGGTCGGCGACCATTGCTAGGGGAAGGTGGAGCCAGTGGATGAGGTCGCGTGAGACGGCGTGGCCCCAAACTATGTCGCCCCAAACAGCTCCGTTGGGGTTGTACTGGTAGAAGAAGTGGTACCATCCCTTGTAGTACATAGGACCTACAAATTAAATTGTGCTGGATTATCAAACCTGATGGAGGTGGCCGTTTCACTGAATTTGAAATTGAGGCAGTTCAACTTCACTGATTTTCCGATATTGTTGGAAGAACGTTAAAAGCAAATGTTGAGATATATTTGACTTAGACTCTTTATGCAATGACAAATAAATATGAGGCAACATCTAACACAATTGTTGCTTTGGTGGCGCTTGTTTTTTTTTTTTTTTTAAGAGTCTTTGTTCAACCATTATTAAAGAGAAATTATTTCAATAATAAATAATAGATATGATAAACATTTCTTTTATGATACAAAAACTATATGGATAGTATTATTATTACAATCAATTTAGTGCAGTGAAATTAGCATTTTTCAAATTATATTATTCTAATCCGGTAGAAAAGTCAATAGAATTTCTGCGTAAAGGACCCGCAGCTTGAGATCAATACTTGTACGGAAAAACTTCTGAAAAAGGTCAGTTGTAGCCATTTTAAAAATAAAAAATAAAAAATAAAAATTGGAGGCTGCTCTTACCATTAGGATCTGAAGCAGAGCATGCCAGATAACACCCCCGTCAGCGCAAGCCAAGGCCGCCCAACAAGAACACGAGAAACATTAGTCATGAACATTCAACATTAATCACATTATTTAAAAAAAAAAGAAGAAGTTGCTATTGAATAAGCATCATTCGACAAGACAGATTTGACACTTCAATCCGTGAGAATGAGGCATTTCATATTTTGTTTCCCTTTTCAAATCATACTGTTGAAAATACGCATATCGAATTTAATGTGACAAGCATCATATATCATTGCATTCAAATAGAATCTCCATGGCAGTTATTGCTTGATTAGCAGAATAAGCAACAGCACAAATGGCAATCAAATAAAATACCGTTCATCCAATTCTTCTCTGGCTGAAAATGGAAAGAAGTCCTCTGCCACGACAGCATACTGTTGTTCCATGGATACATTTCTTCCCCATTGCTGCTGCCGAATAACCTGTTGGTCTTCTCCGAAACTCCGGCAGACACGCCGCGTGAAACCGGCATATTCGACGTCGACGAAGGCACTGCTTGTGGGTTGGGCTGTGAGATTAACGTCGGCAATGACGACACGTGTCCGTGTGCATTTGAGGCACTATAGCCACTAAAGGCCACCAAAGATAGCAGTAGTAGCAATCCACAAAGGATCACAACCACCCCCTTCGCCTGCCCGCCCGAGTGGGGTCCATCCGGAACGGGAATATAAGAAAATGGGAGATCGTTAGGATCAGGCGAACCGGAAAATGTGGTGTGGCTTCCCATCGTATGGGAAACTTGTGAAATGAAAAATTAATTGGTGCAAAGTTTCAACACTTTTGTTAAAATGATACTTGTGTGTGGTACTAAGGAAATAAGAATAAGAGACACAAAAAAGTGCACAATTTGGTAAATTGAATCAGACAACTGTGAAATGTAATTACCACATGAGCATATTTATAGGCTGGATAGACCCCTCACATGGATGGACCATTCAATATATTCCAGGCCACTCGGAAACTAGGTCGGGGGTGCAAAACACAGCTTATTTTAACTAATAATTGAGGCTGGTGACCCTACATTTTTCTATTGGGAATGATTTCTGTCTCTCCTTGATTGATTTTGAAAATTGGTTCAATCATTTTACAATTTTATATCATGAAATAAGTTTATGAAGTTGTCTAAATTTTTACAAAAATTCGTAAATGATCTAATATTATCCAATAGTATTTTAGAAAAAAATAATAATAAAATAGTTGCATAAATTTATATGTGTATTTACTTTTTCAACACAATAGTTATTTTACTCCAAGCTAGCTATTGAATGCAAGCGGCAAATCAATAGCAGCTCATAGTTTCTTCGTAACTGCTAATCATATTTTGGTTTTAGGGTAATTAGTTAGCATGGCCATCTTTTTTTTCCTCCATCCTTTTCTTTCAAGATCTTGGTAATGTTCTTCACTCAACAACCGCAGAAAATAGCAATGGGGTCATCATTTGTAATTCAGATCATTCGTGCATGAAATTTGCCGATCCTGAATTGATTTTATGATTGAGTTCACATTTAAGTGATTTATGCAATTGATAGGTAGTTTGCTTACGTTATAAAACAACCAAAAAAAAAAGAAGAAATATTGTCTTAGGAGTAATATGCAACATGCATGTCATTTGATAAAGTTAAATCAACAAATATTCGTAGAATTCCTCAATGTTACTCGTGTTTGGTTAGTTCAAATCTAGTTATCCCCCTTAAACAAGATTTGGTGTTAATAACCACCTATGCATTAATTTTATGGTGATTTCTCAATTACGTAAATATCTCATACTACTTAATTTATCTATTTTTGATAACTTTTATAATTAAATTCATCGATTTTTTTATTATTTCATATTTTATATAATCGTAATAAATTTTTCATTAGTCAAATCACTGAAAAAATCAACTTATAAGAGGTTTAGAGATTTGTGGATCATTTAAACTTATGATGCACCTCTTTACAAATATTGTATTAAAAATATTAATTTATCATATAAATCATATAAACCATCAAAATGTCGTATTAAATTATGAAATGATAACAAAATTGAATGAATTTAGTTGTAAAATTTATCAAAAATTGATAAATTAAGTATAATAGAGTATTTAACTTATGAGATAGGTGAAAAACCATCTAATTTTATAGGTAGAAATTAGATCCTCTCATGTAAATTATTTATATCACGATGTGAAAATTTTTACGATTAATTGATTGTTATACATCTCATATGCATCTTTTTAGGTTTCACTAAAAATTAACCCATAACAAGTCAAGCAAATTTTTACAGGAGAAAATTTATTTTCATCATTTTATATATTTGCCCGACTATATGTATATTGCATGCGACTCAGTAGTGAGTGTTGTTGTTGTTTTTTTATTACAATACATAAAACAGTATATGTTGAATCAAAATTTTATTATAAGAGAATTTTGATATTTTGTCATTGCAAAACACTTTACACTATGAATCAAATGTATCTCATTTGTTACGGACTAAATATGACAATGACTTAAGCCCGATATACATGATTAGATGGTCAACTAGATTTCTCATCCTTGTCTCGCTTAATGGTTTGCGAGTGTTATGAGCGTTGCGGAATTCGACATAAGTTCTCATAAGGATTATGAGCGTTATAGAATCCAACATAAAGTCTCATAAAGCTTATGAACGTTACAGAATCAAAAGCGTTCATACTTACAACATAAAAGAGGCTTCCTACTACTCCATAAGGTACGTCTCAAACCATTACCACCTCATAATTCACTCACATATTGACTTGGGTTCCGGAGTGGCTTTTGTAGGTACCACCCCCACCGGTCAAGACTGTTGCTCATCACCATTATGTTCACCACCATCAAGCTCTTGGATTCAACTCAAGGTTAGAGTTACGAGTTATCTCGGTACATTCAAATTGCTCGTAACATCATCTTTCATAGGTTTTTTTATATTATTATGATATGAGTTAAACATTTTAATGGAGTACTGGTGATACATGATTGAATGAATGTATAACAACAATTACACGATTAGTTATCAAAATTGAATCCATCTTATTATTATTATTATTATTATTATTATTATTATTATTAACAATAAACAGATTACATTTTTTTTCTTTAATTTGCAATATTAGCTTAATCATATTTTTGTGATTTGTACATAATTAATATATATATATATATATATATATATATATATATATATATATATATATANTATATATTTATTTATTTTGATGGGGAACATAATATTTTGAGTTTCAATTAAATGGGAAAAACAATAACTGTCGCTTACAAGTTAAAAAGATATATAAACTGAACATAAAAATTAGTATACAGTTTTCCTTTGATAAATATAAATTAAAATTAGTACATATTTTTCATTAAAAAAATACTTAATTTTACGAATATTGTGAAATGCTATCCATAATGTTCTTTTTATGATAAAGTATTTATAGTATTTTTTTCCTATATTAATCTTTCTTATTTATTTTCATATTTACAGAAGAAAATTTCAAAACTAAAATATAAATTTAAACATAATAAATACTTAAATTCATCCGCATCGCACTGGTTTTATCCTGGTTAAACCTAAAATTAGGAATTTCGACACGTCGAAAATAAAGTTGAGAAGGATCAATCAAAGGGAGACAGTAAGTAAAATAATGTTGGGGTGATTGATTATGGTAACGTGTACGTCTAGTGGTTTTATAAAAGGCTGAGAAATAATATTAGTCTTGCAAACAAGGAGAAATTCTTTCTTTTAGTTGGGAGAAAATGAATTTATGCATCACATTTATCCATTAAAATGATGTTAAAAATAATAGAAAATATTAAAATCCATAAAAATAAAATGTGGATAATGAATATAATGCACAAAATTATTTCTCTTCGGTGAAGATAAGAATTTCTTGCAAACAAGGGCGAAGGGCCAATGGAACAAACCTACCTACAAACCGTACTAGTGGTCCAAACGTAACCTGGATTCTCAGCCGCCATTTGAAACATGAGAGCCAGAAAGAACATACGAACGGTTCATCGACTAAGAAAGAAGTCACGTTCTAAATTTGGCAATAGCTCATTGGACAGATGAAGACGCCACAGTGACAACTGAAGACTTTAAAAGCCCCCCAAAAGCGCCACCTAGGAGAGAATTGATGAGGTCAGGTTTAGACTTTATTATAAATATTTGTCATTAGTTTTTGCTAAACAATCATAGCAATGGCCACTTTATTCTTGATTAATACTTAATTAAGGTATACGAGTCCAAATCCAACTCCAATTACATCTATTCCTTACTTTGGCAATGATTTTTCTCCCGTATGATTGTTTTTTTACATGTTTAACTTGATGCTGAGTCAGATGGCCCTGTTGCTCCCTCTTTACTCTTTACCGCAGTCAATGTTTACCAGGAAACAGTGATTTTATTCACAAGTCAAATAACACTTATAAATTAAATATAATACATGAGATTTAATATTAATAAGATATAAATACACCGTTCATTTTGAATTAATCGAAGATCTCTAGTTCTATTTATTGTTTAAAAACTATTAATGTTCAAACATTTTTTATATCAAATATCAATACTATTAATGTTACAGTTTAAAGATTGCATTACGTTTTTTTAGAATAAATCTAAATAACTTCTTCATCGATACGATCTCTATAAATGAAATCTCACAAAGAGAAACCATAACAACCATAAAAAAGAAAAAAAAAACACTAAGCAACGGAGTTACTACCAAAAAAAGAATGATGAGAGCCTCCTTTTCTACCCTTCACAAAAGAGGAGAGAGAAAAGAGAAAAATAAGGATTCATCAACTTTAAACTAATGAATCTTGATTTTACTTTCTTTAGAGGAGAAACTTTTCTTTGAACGCAAGTCTAATACTTTAAGTGTAAACATGCACAACATGCAAGTGTATCTCTTTGGTGTGATTCAAAAACATTTGTAAAACACACCATAAAATGATAAGATTTACTTTTATTATTATTTGCCTTCAAATTTAAGGTATTGAATTTATCTAATAAAAAAAATTCTCAAATTTTTCTCAGCAACAAAACACATCAACTTTTAGATTTATTTTCTATCATAATAATTTTTTGATACATTAATGTTGCAAGATATCATTATCTTAATAATATATATATAAAAGTCATTAGAATTGGTCTATCAGTAAGGAGTTTGGGTAATATACATGAGATTGTATATTTAAATTTCATTAAATGCAATTTCAGAAGTATATAATATATATATANATATTTCATGTAATATACAAGTGATATGTCAAATGATAAAAAAATATGAACAATTTTTTTTCTTACTCTAAAAATTACCCCGTTTTGATGGTAAGAAATTCTTATGCATTTCAATTTAAGAATAAAACATTGCACTTCAGCTTCTTTTTGTTGGTACAATTAATCTAGTTATTTAAAGTTGCAGTAGTAAACGGTTGAGAAAGTACTGGTCGGCCACAAAAATAATACATGACAAACAATCAATATATCAATATATAAGAACAATAAAAAGAATGGCTTACTTTGAACTAGATGCATTAATAATGCAAATAATGCAACTGCCAAGGCAGATTGCCGTGGCTTTTTGTATTTTACCAAATATTGTTTCTCTTAGTTTTACACGACATGTAAACGGGTGAGTAGGCATAAACTCATTGGTTGCCTTCACAGGTCCATGGGGGTGCAACAGTTTCTATTTGTTCTTTTCCCAGTTTTGTGAGGCTGCTATTGTTTCGGTCCCACACCGACCTCTCCCCCCCAATAATGTTTGTTATTGACAATGAAACAAAACTAATCAAACGGAGCATAACCTAAACCGGATTTTTAAGCCTTAAGCGGTGATTTGGCATGCAGTATCATTTTAGTCTTGACTATTAGCTAATCAGTTTGATTATGATTTGTCCATCTCACCTATCTAAGTTTCACATGAGAGCGCCGTGTGATGTTTTCAGATTCCACATGCCTCTCTGCTTCCACCTCATACCATATAGATGACTCTTTATGACTAATTGGCAATCAATCATTTTAATTTTAAAGTATATATGATTTGATACAATGAATCTTCCTCCGCCACCTAGCAAACTAATCCCAGCAATTTTATGTGCGTATTCTCGTCGTTACTCCATGTTCTACATTTTTTTTTTCTAGAAAAATATAAGTTCCATATATATTTTTATGGTGATTTTTTATACATTTTATGTGATAAATATTCTCTTATATTAAGTTTTATTATTTTTGATAAATTTTAAAACTAAATTATTCACAAATTTATCATCACTTCATGTTAATATGACATATTGATATGATAATTTAAATAGTCTACAATTTCTAAACTTATTATAAGTTAATTCTTTTAATGTTTTAATTAATAAAAAGTTTATAAAAACCATATATAACATAAAATGATAACAAATTTTAATAAATTTAATTTTAAAATTTATCCAAAATTACAAAATTTAGCATGAGTAAATATTTAATTATCTCATAAAACATGTCAGAAAGCACCTATTTCTATTATGTTAGGAGCAGAACACTAGAGCCATACTATGACTGTCCGAATCATCAAAGGTCGGGTAGCCAAGTTGTGAAAAGGGATCACATAAACTTGATATGGCAGCTAGCATGGAAGAGATGAGAGATTCTGATCTGAATTTCTGTGGTACAAAACCTTGATCTCAATTTTATTTTGTTTTTCGTTACAGTCTTAGCAGATCTATAAGACTATAACTAAAAACCATATATGATCCATTTGTGGGACCCTGTGGAATTGAGAATTATCTTGGGGAGTTATCAACTTCCGACCTACATGCGCCAACTCAGGGAATTTTGGTGGATTCAACACTTTCATTCCATGTCATACATATCTACTATGTAGGCATAGAATCAATCTAATTTAATGTTTATTATTCATTTATTGTTGTTTCTGAACGAAGCATTGCAACACGCTGTATAAGCCGGACAAAGTTTTTTGAAGTAAGTGTTAATATAACAGCATACCCTTAATAATAATAAATAAATAAAATGTACTAAAAAATAAAATAAAAAAACATTATATATATATATATATATTATAGAATTAGAAGAGGCGGTGGCACGTGGGATTGTTGGACAAATTGAGCAAATTATTCGCATCCAACCACACTACAGACTGGGTTGCTGTTCATGATCAAACCATCGCATGTTTTCATCATCATATGTACGCTTCAATTCATAATGCAGCCAAAGGCGATTCCGCAAACTTGAGTTATACAAAACATTCCCAACGCAGCAGCATAAGATGGGTGGGTCACCAAAACATAATATATAACGATGGATGCGCCTATCTATTTATCCACCATCACGTTACCAAACACATTGTTGACATTATTCATATATATATGTGCGCAACTATAGTGTTCCAAACACAAATAATAAATAAATTATCATCATTCATCCATCATCCAATAGAAATGTGACAGAGTTGGGCCCTTGTAATTGGGTCCCATGGTGAAGATGATGAGAAGCTAAAGTTTTTTATGGTTTTGGGACAGACAGGAGGAAAGTTTAAGTTGTTCCTGTTCCTATCGGATAGTATATGTGTTTGGAATCACCTACAATTGAAAATGATTTGGCTTGCAAATCAAATTCAATTAAATGTTTTGCTGAATTTTTTATTTTTATTAAAAAAAATGAGACCAGGAATTAAATCCTATGAATAGGACCACTCAACATTCTTGAATCCAACACCAGGAATTTTGTAGTTTGAACGTGCTTTCCCGTTTCTTTCTCATTCTCCCAAAATCAGAAATAGCGAAGATAAGAGAGCGGGATCAATACAATAACAATATTCACCATGCCCATGTTCCTTTTTCCTTTTGGTCATAGCGTCAATGTTGAGAAGCCCAATCTTTTTTATATATGTGTATAAATGGGAAGTAAAGTAACCAGAAGAGAAAGACGAAGTCAACACAAAATCGTTAGGCCTATATTCAATGGGATCAACACTATGGTCAACGCATTCTTTTGATCGGGCCCAATTAACCCACCCACTATATTGGGCCTTGACCCGTTGGGAAAATTGAAAGTGTGTTGACTAGGAACAACTTCTTCAGTAGAAACTAGGAACAAAAACGAGAAACTAGAAAAACTACTATGACCCAGTTAACTCACCCATTTGAGTTACCTCATTTTTATCCATGAGTTATTGTTATTTATTCTCATTTATATTTATATTTATATTTATATATATATGACATCATGCCTACAAACATACTTATCATAAAATAAGATCTCTTAAAGATATAAATTCATTAAAATCTCACCCTAAATCATAATAAATATATGTATATCAATACGATATTATGTCTATGAATAACTACAAATAACATTTTTTATTATCTAATGTAGTTGAAGTATCCATGGATGATGAAACATGCATGGAACTGTGGATTTCTTTTCAGACACACCTCTTCGACTCATCATCCTCTTATTTAAGTTATTATTTTATTTTATTTTATTTTCCCTCACATCATCTAATTCTATTGTCCTACTCAGATAACAAAAGTACACAAACAAGAATTAGAATAAGTGCAATTACACTCAGATGATCCAGTTTATAGTTCAAAGACCGTCGCTTTTAGTAAGCCATGTTTAGATTCGAAGCACCAACTTATCATTTTACTCTTTCAATATTATACTTTAGTTGCATATAAAAGTGAGTTGGCAAATTAAGTAGACAGCCCTGTGAAATTTGGTAGGGCATACTTATATGGAATCGCCGCAGATGTGAATGTGTAGATGTTAACCCTACCAAATTCTGGTACATAAGGAGCGTTATTTGGACATCGACATTAGACATTGAAATAATTGAAGACATTTTGGTTCCTCCCGAGCTGAATTTGATTGCACTAGTATAATGGTATATAACCAAAAAATCCACATAATCTTAGAGCCTTTCATTACTTATTGAAGAATGTTACCAGCGGAAATAGCCAAATCAAGAAAATCGATATGATTGGTATAATATACAATGCCGAAACAAGACCTTCAAATTTTTCCCAAAAAAACAAGGACCATTACTTTGATGTTTACTTCTACACATGCTCACTTTCTCCTTGCCCCTTCCAATTAACCAGGAGTTGGAGAAATTTCATTACCTGCATGAATTATTATTATTTAATAATAATATTTATTAGTTCCTTCGATATTGTGTGCAGAACCACACCAAATCAGTTTGCAAAAAAGGCTATGATAATTATGTGCACCTCAGTGGGGTCTTGGAGAGAGTAGAAAGCGCTGCTTTCTTTCTTCACTGAAGAAACCAAAATCCCACAACCTCGGTTGCTCTCACGGAGAACCTACATATATAATATACAATTCATGCAAACAATCATCAAATAATTCCCACCAACATTATTATATATTCTGTCCTAATATAAGAAAATGACATTGCCATATATCTTGTACAATAGTTTCAATTAATATACCTTGAAAGCATCTTCATCGGTTTTATCGTCTCCAATGTAGATGGGAAACACATCATCCTCATCGTTTAACCCTACACAAAACCGAACCATGTTAGTGTCCCTAATACAACATTTTGCACAAACATTGATTTATTTTTTTAAAAAGAAAGAAAGAAAGAAAGAGGAAAGGCAGATATTTATACCAAGAGATTCAAGTAAAAACTCAACCGCTTTTCCTTTGTTCCAGTCAATCACAGGACGGATCTCTAAAACCTACCACACATAAACAAATTGAAACTCGCTCTATACTGTAGTGAAGGAAACATGTGTGCATTAACGCCTTACCATATGTTCAGTAAATAAATAACTATTATTATATAAAGGTATAAACTTGTATAAGATTTTAATTTCTATATTATTGACTAACAGAAACACAGAAAATTGTCAAATTAATTAATTATATCTTCCTGCAACCCTTTGGCACTTGGCTGCATATATTTCTATTAGATGACAATTGCATAGAAATTAAACTCATTGTATAAAGAACAACACTTGTGATTGTAGTTGTAACTGTAGGAATAAAATACCTTCCGTCCATGAGTTGAACGTAAACGAGGGTAATTTTTCAATATATCATGGACACGTTGCCCAATTATTGTCCAATTCTGCAATCATTTCAACTTGTTAAAAATCATATAACTCAGATGACAGAATACTCATATTATATATAATTTTATAACTAATTCTTACATTCTCTTCTACGTTACGATAATGTACAGAAGCGCAAAACTTGTGATTTTCAACTTTTGCGCCCTTTATATCTTTAGTAATCTCGACAAGGGTTCTAAAAACCTACATGAGAAAACAAACACCACAAAATTAATTTGTTCTTTAAAAAGTGAAATAATAAATTAAATCTGAGTAAGTATTAGAGAGAGAGAATTTGCACCTCGTCGATCATAGGCAGGAATTCTCTTGCAGGTTGAAAGAGAGTAATCTCATTTCCCTACCACATTTAATTAATGCACACAACAAAGAGTGAACTCCTCAGTTCTCTCTCTCTCTCTCTCTCTCTCTCTCTATATATATATATATATAGATAAATCAAAGAGTAGAAATTAAGAGGAAAAGAACCATATCATAATGGGATTCAGCACGCACCTGATGGTCAGTAGAATTGACACAATTCGGATGGTTGTTAGACAAAGTCTGGCGAAAAGGGCCAATAATGTCCATCCCATGACTACCAGCATAGTACAGTTCCGTTAGTTTAACTAAATCAGACACCTGAAAAATTGCATTACATCACACCTTAATTTACTATATAATCTTAATTAATTAAACCCCTGTATAAAACAGATACACAAAAATTGAATACTTGTTTGAAACTTGCAAATAGAAAGGATCATGCTCGATCGATTAATACCTTGTCACGACTTCTTCCACTAATAATTGCCGTGGGAAAATACCTTGCCACCCTTCTCACAGCGGTACGCATCTGATCAAGTATGATTTTGAATAAGATGAATTGAGTAATGTATAGTAACTATTAGTATATCATATATACAGTATGCATTTATTCGATCACCACTTACAGCTTCACACATGAAGGCACAGTCGGGGTCATCTACAATCGGCGAAAGTGTGCCATCGTAATCTAGAAACATTGCAACCTTCTTATCCTTTGAGCGGTCAATGATTTTCTCGAAAGAGTCTAGTGCTGAAGGATAATCAGCCTGGTAATTAAAAGGATTAATTGAATGAATCAATGAATGATAATAACATAGACAAACTTAATAAGCTCAAATAATTAAACCAGGCAACAACATAAGGAAGAGATTAATTTTTATGCACCGATATTGTAAAACGTATGTATTGTCGTCACATCCAAAAAAGGGATTGATTCTCACACCAATTAATTACTTCAAAAGTCTTTCATGCATGTAAACTAAGGTAGGTAGATAGGTCAATGTATTAAATGCATAGAAATTAATCTGAGTAAAAGAGGAAGCATATATAATACCATACCATCAAAGAGTGATAGTCTTCAATATTAATATTGTCATAGTCAATGGAAGCAACCTGAGCATTGGATCCTTTAAGTAGCTTCTTCCTAGGAGGTGAAGAGGCCTTCATGGCATCCAACCAACCATTGAACCGAACATCATCAACACTCCCTCCACTCCTCCTTGAACCTGTTCTTGAGTACTTCCCTGGGGAGATTGGTGAATCTTGGTGGGAACAAGTTAGCAGACTAGAATGCATTCCTCCCAGTCTTGACTTGTTGACCGGCACAGGATCGGTCAGAACAGGAGAAGCATGATGTGATGAGTTCGAGTCCATTGGCCCCATTACTATGTATGTATGCAAGTATATAAATAAATTTATGTATTCGCACAATTAAGGCAAGAAATTGTTGATCTTGTGTTATTGTTGGAGGCTTTGAATTTGTAAGAAACGAAACAAATGTTGATTTTAATGTTTTTGGTGCGTTTAGCCAACTCTTTTGTCAATGAAAAACCAGCGCTTCAATGTGTTCTTGCCACTGCTACTTGGTGATGAGCATTCCATCAAGCACTGCCTAATTCCCTGAAACTTCAATTGGAAAAAAAAAAAAATCAAATCAATATAAATGCAAGGACAAATTAAGGTGAAACAAAAAGGGTAGGTAAATTAATTAAAATACCTTGTCATATATATTGCATTTGTAGGAGGTGTCGTCAGTGATCTGGACTAGTATGTCTCGTTATACAAGAGTATAAATGATGATTGTTGCTTCTGCATGCATCCCAGGAAATCAATCAATAACTGATTTATGTCTACAGTTATGATGATTAAAATGAGAACAAATTTACATAAAAATAAAGGACTGGTAAGCATAAGGTCCTCTTTAAAGCTCTATTATATATGTATATGTATATGAGAGACAGTCCAATCTGGAAAATAGATTTTCTCGCAATAGTTTTTGATTCAATCATTATAATATATTGTTGGGTCAACATTCAGATGCCACGTGTTAGTCACAATAAACAGATGTTCACAGACATAACATGTCAATGTCTCAAAACTCGGATATATAGAACATGGAACTTCCATTTTGAGGAAAAAAGGAAGAGCCAATTAGATAGAACGCAGAACTTGTATTTTAGAGGCTTAAAACAAGTACAAGCTCAAGCCTCGTTGTACTCACTCCAAAATGTTTAGATATATAAAACTGAAATAAAAAATGGCAAGGAATCTTAACAGAACTAAACTAGCTGGAGCAACACATATATAAACGTGACTGTGTTATTTTTTTTCTCTGCACCTGCACCTGTTGTTTCCCTTCCTTTAGGAAGATTGAAGATAAGCTCATCACCTTTACAAAATATATAATAATTTTATAATCAGAATTTGGTTTTGATATATTATTAGTTATATAATCAAATCAGTAAAAATAGTTCACTCCTATACACTACCTTAAAGTTTAAAAATATAACAAAGAGTACAAAACTCCTCTGTACTAACAGAAAAATTAATCTCACCTAGTAATAGTTTCTGAGGTGTATAGAAAATAAAGAAAGATCTGATGATCCGTACGTATATGGGCTAGACCATTTTAGTTACATTGATTAACACGTTATACTGTACTTTTGTCTTGCCATTATTCGAGCTTATCCACAAATTACAATTTACAGAACCATCGCTTCTTTGTGCACTCATGATTGCTTGATGTATAGCCAATGAACGTGTAGCAAAAGCATATTATCATTGTTAGTTCTTAATTGATATATAGTTATTATTATTAACTAATCAATAAAGAAATGAAAACATAGAATACTAACAAGTGGTGAGTTAAAAAAAAAACAAAAACAGTGATGTAATGCACTGTAGTAGTCATATGAATGCGTGCAATTATGTACTTAGTTGAACCTTAAAAACTCTATTAATGGACCTACTGTTGGAAATTTATATTTCCAATATTTGTGGGCTCAGATCCGTTTGGGGACCATAACCGTTCCTCATGTATTTAAGCTCACCAGGATTTCCATTATTCCCTGATGGGCCAATACTGGTGGTATCTATCCATTTGGGCCCACATTCGCTTTTCTTCAAGTCTAAAAGGCTTTTAACCAAATAATTAGATTACCGAATTAAGCCATATATGATAAATAGCTAATATAATCATTAACGGATATGAGCCCACAAATATTGGAAATATAAATTTCCAACACTTACCAGTTTATAGTGAAGTGAGGAAAACATGTAGCATTAGTCTGTGTTACAGGATAGAAAAGATGGAGACGAAACAGTAAAATAAATCAGTTGCAGCAAAAAAAAAATGTAATATTTGTCCATAGATCATTTTGAGTTTTTTTTTTTTAAACTTTTTTTAAATATGCTTATGTCTCCAATGTTTAAGGACAATAGCCAAATAATATCAAGTAATTAAGGGTGTATATAAGGTGAACCAATCCGTCCAACTCGTTTGACTCGAAATCGATTGAGTCTGCTTGACTCGAAGTCGATTGGGTATTGAGTAAGAACTTGCTTGAATCGATACTTTGTTGGTTGGGTGACGGGTTCTAGATTCTAAAACTGAATCAACTCGTCCACCTAACGAAGACTTTTTCCCTAATACTATGAAATTCAATTCAATGCCCTATCCCTGACAAAAGAGAAAAAAAAAACCTCTACCCCCAATGGCAAAAAAAATGAGCTAATAACGTCGTCCAATTAAAAAAGGAAATGAAACTATTAAAGATAAAAAAGAAGTCACAAAATTTTTAAAATAATGAGAAAAAATTCTATAAAAAAATATTGTAATCACTCATTGATCTGTTGACTCACACAACAATTCAATGAATTGATTTGAACTAAATGATCAAGTTACTTTAAAATCATGTAACTCAATTCGTCCAACCTCTCATCAAGTTGGTCAATTTGATGAATTTTGTCATAAATTGAACGTACACCCCTACCGATATAGATCCAAAGCACGACTATCACGTTCCATAACATGCATAAACTAATACTGATAATAAAAATTTATTCATTGACTAGACACGACGATGGCCAACATCAACATAATAACCAAATTAACCAAAAGTATAATAGAACCCCCGCCACAAAAGACAAAGGAAAGAACAGTTTGGCCGTGGAAAATAAAATTATAGAAAACTTGCTTAAGGTCACCATCGAATTTAATTGCTTTCTAAAAGAATAGTCCTACACAGTGGGCACCCATCTCTCCAATTGGTTAAGGTCAACTATGAATTTTTTTTGACAGAGATTTCTGGTAACGATGACATGTAACCACCGGAAAAAGTGCTACTCCCACCTCGGATTTAGGGGTAGACCTAGCTAGCCATGTTTGTGAAAACGAGAATAAATACTCTTATGTTATTTTATTATAAAATAAAATTATGTTTAATTTCTTATTATCAATTAAAAAGTGAAATCTAAAACATGAAATAATCAATTAAAAATTGATGATAAAGATTAAACATAACATAATTTATTATGTAATAAAATGATAGGGGAATATCAATTTTTTTACCGAAACTAACATCTTCCCCCATGAGAAAAAGGATAAAAAAAAAGGGAAGTAGGCCTTTTGATAAGTCAATTTTCAAGGAAAAATAAAAAATCAAATTCTAAAAAATGTGTTCACCTGTGTTATAGTTCTTGCTTTTTAGACAAAATATGTACTTAATTAATAAGTAAATTGAAGTATGTCAAATCATTATAAAATTCAAAGGGATCTCACAATAAACCAACCAATTATTTTAACGTGTAATTAAATAGTTGTTAATATATTTAACAAAACAAATACGAAATGCAGGCCTATCATATGTGTTGTGATGTGACGTCGTCCAAAACCGAAGAAAAAAATTCAAAGAGATAAAGGGCAGCAAGAAGAAACAACTCTATAAACGGGGAAAACGGAAAAACGACCCTTCTGGCTAAATCAATCAATCTAAATGATGCAATTTTTCTCATGTTCATTGGCCAATAGAGGCTCATTTTTGTTTTTTCATGGCAAGAGAGAGAGTAATACAAATAGCAAATACTCGTGAAAAACAAATTAAAAAGAAAAAAAACACCAACAGAGAGAGGGGGCCATTACGAGGACGTATTATTATTGATCGTAAAAATGAATGGACTAACGAAATTGATTTAGAACATAACATTGGTGACTAATCACCTCCAAGACGTCCCACACAATTTGACATTAAAAAAGATTGGAGCCCTTTCAGGAATTCGGATATATATAATTGAAAGGCAGAGATAGGAGATAAGAACACATACCTGTGTCAAGTGTTGAGATTCATTCGTAGGAGAGGGCCTCTCTCGGAGAAACAACGTTAATTAAGGAGCCTAGCCTGAAACGAAATCAAACCAATCAAGGGAAGAAGGATGAGAAGGGTAAAACGTTGTATGGAGGCATTATCAGAATCCTTTTAAGACGGGAAAAAGAGGAAAATGAAAAAACCACCTAATAAAAATGGAAAAGAGGAAGCACCGTTGAGAGGCTTTAGGTATTTATATGTTCGAGGTATAAGGAGACGTGCCTATCAGTGTTGTTTATTTAACGCTGTATAATTTTACCATGATTCTCGTATAATAATTACAATAATGCTACAATAACATAAAATGGGTCTACATGGGTTGGGTTAGGTCATATCTGTCAATATTATAGACCTGACCCACTTTATGCTGGTCAGCTTGGGTTATTTTTGCATTTTTGGGTTAGGTATCTATCAAACTTGTCACCCATTTAAGGCGGGTCGAGTTAGGTAAGTTAGCGAATGATCTGTCATAATTTTTTTAAAAATAAAAAATAAAACAATTTTTTAAATTAACATATTTTTTAATAAAATATTATTTTTTAATGCATAAGAAAATAAATTTAATAATTTTTTTAATAAATATAAAATAATAATAATAATACTTAAATAATAAAAAAATGATACATAGGGTCGGGTTGCACATGTGAGACCCAACATTCAACTCTATATACACGACGGGTGCGTCGGGGTTTGACCCGCCAATCCAACTCAAAGGGATTGGGTTAGATTGGATCGACGGGTTGACCCAACCCATGTTTAGCCCTAATGAACAACACATTTTTAGACAATAAGAAATAAATGTCTCACAAAAGTATGGGTTCACATTTTCTCTCTTAATGGTGAAAAACATACATTTATTAGAGAGTTGTTCATTGTTGTTCATAAATGTGTTGCATACGTAACATTCCTCTAATAATTAATGATATAGTTAATATTTAATTTTTTTTTGGGGCCATAAAAAAATCTTATAGTTTTTGGACTAATAAATCAAGTTATGTATCTTAGACATGAATATCAATATTTGGTCAGCCGACTTTCTTAATTTTCTTTTTCTCGTTTGAAAGTTTTTTTTTTTTTTACATCTAGAGTATTTAGGGTATTCATTCTTGATAATAATAACTAATTTTTTATATAAAATAGTAGACTGTCACCAAAGAATTTTTTATTTTTGTCAATAAAGGTGAAACCCTCACAACTACCAACTCATGCCTTTTGATTCCTCTTTTTAAATGTAACTAAAAGGAGTTTAATTTTGATGTAATATTTTTTAATGAGTGATGTAAAATTAGTTTGAAATTCTTTTACATTGATGATATATAAAATGTATTTCAATTAAAAGTTGAGTAAGGGTGTCTTAAATCAGAAGAATATTTTTATATGAGAGATGAGAAGAATAAGTTGTCACCATTACTCTTACAACGATGACAAGTTGAAAAAAAAAAACAAAAAAGTTCAATATAGCGGTTAAAACATTTTTGCAATGTCAAAGGTTTTAACTAATAATATTTCTATGTGTCGAATTTTTTTTGGTAAAGTTCTAAGTGTCAATATATTGTATGAGTAAAATTACTTGTATGTTCAATTTTGATAAATATTCAATACTCAAAAAGCATTAAGTTTATCATGTCAAGTTTGCCTATTTCTTTTTTCTCTACGGTGAATTACATAATTTTGTGAGTACGAGGGTTGATTTCAAGCAAGAAAAGAATAAAATGGATGTACAAATTGTATATCACGTTAAAATAAATAAATGAAGAATCCTAGGCCAAAATAAGAGGTATCATAGTAACACGTGTAACAAGACTTTACAAGTGGGTGACACCTGTGAAGAAGGTAGATGATGATGTGGTTTTGTGTCAGACTGGGCCCACAATGCAAGCACCTATACATATTGGCCTCCTGTCCCTTTGTAACAGAGCTGGCATTTGTCGGTGACGAAAATCTTTCTGTGCTCTAACATTTTTCATTTTATAATTTTTTTTGCATGTTTCTTTTAGTTACACTTAATTTGATGTGTGTTTTAATTGTATTATTAATCACTTATTTTAATTTATACACTTAAAAACATATAAAAATTAAATGCTAAATAATTTTTATAAAATATATATTAAATATGTTTTAAGAATATAATCAATTATCTTTAATTTTTTAGGTAAAAATAGTTTTAAATCGTTTTATGTTCATCGCATTGCTGAAAGTTAGATGGATCTACGAGGGTTAGGAGAAAAAAATACACATGAAAGGACAAATTCTTGGTTCAATAATGCGTTGGTTCAACGTGGCTTTTTTTTTTTTTCGTTCTTTTTGACTTCGATGTAATAAAACATCGAGTTCATGGTCAACAGGTCAAGGCAAATTCTTAAATACTTCAAAACAGAATAATACTATTACTTTATATCATTTGAACTGTTCTATTAAAAATATATGACAATTTAATATAAATTATATATCAAATTGGAGTGTTTAATTATGAATAATGCAAAATTTATTTTTATTTTCGTTTTGTGGAAACTTAAAAAATTGATAATTAGCTAGAACTCCGAAGCTCTCCTGCGTGCTGTCACATGGCCTAACAGCCAAGCTGGTATAAAAAAAAAAAAAAACAAAAAGGGGTCTCAATCATGATCATGGGTTTGGGTTCAAACGCTGAACATATTTTGATTAAATTTAATGCAAACATTTTATAGTAAGAACAAAAACACGAGTTTCAATTTATTCATTAATAATATTAAATATGGTTATTCAATTGATTTATTTTTATTTGTAAGGATTTTTAAATAATAAATATGATAATTAATTTTATTGATTGATTAAATTCAAATAAAATTTTGCCACCAAAAATAAGAGAAACAGGATGTCAAGCATACAGTTGTCAAAAGACAGTTATTTTCCTTGTACTATAAATAAATGTGGGTAATCCCACAATGAAGATTATATAACTCTATATAACCCTTTATATACTGCCAATAGAGAACTAAGTATGCATGGTGAAGCTCATACTTTTTTCTTTGTTTTAGTTTGGTTAGTAAGTTTTTTTTAGAAGTACGTAGTTGTCTAAAGGGCTGTCTTTAGTTTGTTTCCTTTTTCATTTCACCTTTTTTTTTTCTTCTTCTTTCCTCTTTTTCTTTCATCCTTTCTTTAACTATTTCTCACACGTATAAATTAAACATAAAATCAAAAAGATATAAAATATCTTAATATTGAGCTTGTGGAGAACAGTCAACAATTAACACCAATATTATAGAATGTTAATATAATATTGAGTTCATAGAGAATAATTTGTATTTGACACTAATATTAGAAAACATCAAACACGTATTCAGTTTGTTGAGAACAGAGATATTGACATTAATAGTGTGTGGGGGCAAATTTTTTTTTTGAGTTAGAAATATCAACCACATATAACACAAGAATTAAATCGATTAAACTCAACACTTATTTATTATTTAAAAACTCATAAAGAGAAATCGACTATATTCCTTGAATTGATATCTAGAAACAACGGAGAGTTGTGGTCAAGGTATTCAAAATCCATGCAAAATAAATTGTTATTTGAGAGTTTAGACAATTAATTTCTCTATTGACCAAAAAAATAATAAAGACTATTAATTTTTCTTTCTTATGTTTGTCACGTAGAGTTTTACTTTAAGAGGTGTTAATGAGGTTGGACTTTTACAAGACTGCAAGGGTATCATCTGTTCTTACTTGACAATTATAAAGTTATTGGCTTGTACCACGAAACTAGTGAAAAATAAAAGTAGAATAATCTTTTATAGTCAACAAGTACCAAACATCAAGCAAACGGTTGCGCATGCCGTATCTCTGTTCTTTCCGTAAATTTATGCAGCCTTTCGTTGGTCTGAAAGGGCAATAACTCAAAATGGAAAGAGCTAAGAATTAATTCTCCGTTAAACGGAATGTCATTCTCATTGTGATTAAGATTTTAGTAGATTCGTACTCAATTGTATTTTTTTGTTTTTGTTAATTTTTAATTATATTTATGCAACCTTTCATTTTATAATCAGAGAATCAGTGATATATCAAACATCGGCGGAATATTCTAAAATTGTTCTACGTCAATTTAGTACAAGATTTTTCATGCCACGACATAAACTTATAGTAGGTTGCAAATGGACGTCCAACGTAGGGGTGAAAATATGTCAAGTCAAACCCTTAACAGGTTAGGTCTGTTTTATTAATCTTCGGTCTGAGTCTGACCTGGAGTCTGTCAGGCTGACCTATTTACTCACAAATGTTTATTTATGTTTATTAAAAAAAATAAACTTATTGCCTTATCCACAAGACTAGCATTACTTTTTACAACATTTTATGCAATCATATTATTAATATAATTTTATTATTTAATTTTTCTTTTTAAAGAAACCCTAATCTAAAGAGTCCCCAGGATTCTCCAACACTCACACTCTCATCTCATTTAAATAATGTGAGAGAGCTTTGATGACATTTTTCTTTTTATTTTTGTTGGTAAAATGTCTTATATCATGATAGACCTGCCTATTTTTTATTATAAAAATAAAAAATAAATATTAAAATAAAATAAAATAAAATATGCAATTTTTAATTTTTCAAAAATAATTACAACAAAATATTATTTTTGTTAATAACTTAATTTCTTAATATAATAATATTCTAAAGTAAAAAATTAATCTATATGTATATAAAAGTATTTATTGAGAGAAGGGAGAGAGTTTAACTGAATATAGAACATTTACTATATAACAAGCAAGAGTGTATCAATTCAATATGAATCAAAAAGACATTTTCAATAAAGAATTGAAACTCTAAAGCTGCAAGCTGGTAGGATATGCCCATGAAGAAACAGATCAAAAGACAAGTATGAGCAACATGAATATCCTTTATGTGGGAGGAAAATCAAATTTTCATCCATTGATTTTATCATTAAGAAACCAAAATCTATATCTCAAAAAAGTTTGCTCAACTTTGTTATGTATATCACCAATTTTCTTGCTTACTATGAGATAGTAAGATCATAGACAGAATATATGGCATTTGACCAACAAAAAACAAAAAGAAAAATGCTAGCAAAGCTCTCTCACATTATTCAGATGAGATGAGAATGTGAGAGAGTCCTAGGGACTCTTTAGATTATGGTTTCTTTAAAAATAAAATTTAAATAATAAAATTATATTAATAAATATGATTGCATAAAATGTTACCAAAAGTAATGCTAGTCTAGTGGATAAGACATTAGTCTGGCTACGTCTACACGAAGTGTGATATAATGGTAGTTCATATTATTTTTTAATTATATTGGTTCAATCCTTACGTGAATAAAAAAAAAAACATTTTCTAATTATGACAAATGATAAACACTTTGAATGTGAAAAAAAAAAGGCTCCTCGACCTTTTTCAATTAGATCTTTAAATTAGGGGGTGGGTAGGATCCGTCCATGCCACAGATCCGACCTGCCTACTAGCGAGTGGATTAGGTCGGGTAAAATTGTCATTTTTTTATGGGTACTTGCCACCTGCTAGAGTCGGGATAGGTTAGGCGGGTCAGAGGGTGACTCGCCCTCCTTTTTTTTAAAAAAAAAAACTATTTACAAAAAATTCTATTTCTTTAAAAGAAATCCATTTTTTAAATAGAAAAAAAGCTATTATTTTTTTAAAAAAATAAACCTATTTTTAAAATTAAAAAATCTTTTTTAAAATTTAAAATAACCATATTTTAACATTTCAAAATTAAAAGTAATATTAATGTAATTGTCAATAAATAACATAAAGTCTATTTTTTAAAAAAATAAACATATATAGGCGAGTTGCGAGTTGGGTCGAGTTGAGAAGTAGGAAACCAAGACTCAATCTATATTATATGGCGGATCTGTTGGGTCTAACCCACCGACCCGCCTCAACCCGACCAAAGCGGGTTGGGTCGGATTGACGGATCGACGGGTCGGACTCAACCCATGTTCACCCCTACTTTAAATTACAACAATCTTTAAAATTGTCCTCTTTACTCAATTAGAGTTTTACTTCTTGATGTAACGAAGTATGTGATGACACATGTCAAAATTGTTGTATTTATTTTTATTTTATCTTTTATTATATTATTTAAATATTTAATATGAATTCATTTTTATATATATATATATGTCAATCCTAATGAAAACGATTATAATTCATCCAATTTTTAAAAAATATTTAGCTTAACTAATTTTTTATTTTGTATTAATATATGTTTTTAGAAATGCTAAATAATATGTAAGAGAAATATTTTTAAGAAAAATGCAAGAACTTTAAAATGTGTCATTTAAACATTTCGCCACTAGATAAACTCTAAATTAGATAGAAGGATCAATTTTAAAGATTGAAATATTTGAAAATCGAAGGTTTTGCAATTAATTAGTAGAACTGAAAAGATAAAATAGTAGAAAACCGTGGTTAAAGAAGTGTGAATTTTTTTTTTTTTTTTGGTTTCCCAGGGTATCCCCACCCGCGTGTCAGGTGAGACTAATCCCTCGCCGTTCTGAAGTCCAGTAAAGGGGTATACGGCTGGCCTGTGGGTTTGCTCCATTCACAGGGAATAGGGATCGAACCCCTCCCACCTGCTTAAGGGACGAGAGTACTTAACCACTCACGCCAACCTGCCCGGTTAAGAAGTGTGAATTTTAACCGTACTTTTTGTGATGTGTACAATGGAAAACTAATTACTCCAAGAATATTTATTATATATATACTAAATTGAAATATAAGGTGCTTTTTTAAGTAAAGAATTACTTGGAATGATATTAGTTTCAGAATTTAATTAATTTCAAATGACAATTTTCAATTATAAAAGTTAATATTATTTTGGTGTCACTTGTAATTGAGAAGAAAATGATTTTGAAGATAACATATTTTAAAAATAAGTTCTGGACACGGTGATGAACATAATTGAGGAGATAACATATTTAAAACAACAATAACATACATTGTTGATTATTGATATGGCATGCAGTATCAAATGAAGGTAGCTCAAATTGCATTCTTTTTATATTTAGTGTGCACTGGACATAATACGCAGTTTGGCCTGTGAATGTTATCACCTTCTGCAAAAGAGTCATTAATTATAGTCCTGCTTGTAAAGATCAAGTGGGCAAACTTGCTTAGTTTAGTATGAAGTTAAGAAGCAAGTGGCGTTTTCCCTTCCACCGTGTCCATTCAATTCTGTTATAGACTAGGCCATTAAGGCCCATCTTGGAACCTTAACTCGAAGGTTCGCGGATCAATCCGACCCCGAGTTATCACCCCGCTAACAATTATAGAGATTCTCACCCAGTGATATACAATCCTCGGGGGCGAGATTCTCGCCCCGTGGTATCCTCCCTCTAGGGAGTAACGCTCCACGATCCTCGGATGCCAACTCAACGGAAAGATCCCAGAATAGAGGAATTCACGACCACCACTCGGGTATTTAAACCTAAATAGCATACCAAGTACACCCAAAACCCATCTCCCCCTTTAATTCCCCTATTGCTTCAAACCTTTACTAACTTGGGTGTCAGAGTCATTGCAGGTACCCGTCCCGGCGACCCCGAACCTGCAGAGGAGTTCCAGGATCTAAATTGTACCCTTCGATAGAAATTCCGTGTTCACATTAATGATGATTATCAAATCAATTTATCCCGCCAACTCTAGAGCGTTGTAAAGAATCGTCAATTTTTTTTACTTTTTTGCTTTTTTATATTTTTACCTTTTTTGGTATACACTTAGCTATCAAAATTAAAAACTCTTGTTGATAACTATATATATATATATATATATATATNACCACCGAAAAACGAACTTATCCTAAGAAAACCCAATAAAAAAATCCAAGAGCGGAAAAATATCCAAGTCAGATTAAGGCCACTAATTATAATCTCAATAAATACTTTTCGCCCTAAAAAAACACATAATATAGATCAATGCAATCTCCACCTAAACATAAGCCGAGTATCAAATATCATATCTATATTTGTAAAAGATATCATAATATAATATGTATATTTATTTAGTGTAAAACACATTATCAGCTTATGCTTAATTTATAATTTGTAAGTTTTATTCTAGCATCAAAAACACAAATACAAAATAATCTTATTTTGTTTTCCTGGTACTGGAATAAAATTTGTGATTTATCAAAGAAAGTAACCTTATTTATAATTAAAATTTAATCAAATAATAAATAAAATATAAGTTGGGCATCGTGTGCTAAATAAATCCATTATATATCATAACCCATAGTAACTCTAAAATAATAACCGGGACCATGCATTGATCATTTTCAGTTGTTTATCCTCTGATTCCTGTACTTACAGTTTCGGAGTTTGTGCTTAATGGATCAGGTAAACTAGCCCACATGAACATGTATATAGTTTACGCAGGAAATCTAACACGTGTATCCTGCTTGTTACTAATCCTTCTATTTTTCCCTTTGTTTACAAAGTGAAAGTGGGTATATCATAAGGGTCACGATTAACTTGATTTTAAGTGTGTTTTAAATTTTAGTTGTTTATTAGTTATTAATTTTAAAAATAATTTTAAGTTATTTTTTAATAATTATAATTATAGTTATTTTATTTTTTTATTTTACAATAAAAATTGTTTGTTAAAATATTTTATTTTCTTAATTTAATTATAAATTTTTTAACTTTATTTGTTAAATCATTTTTACTTTTATCTTTTGTCTCTTTGCTTTTCTAAAAATTAACGTAAATATGTTTATTTATTTATTTAGTTCAATAATGCAAAAAAGTTTCAATAGAACAATTACCTTTTTTTTTACTCTGTGCCCCAATAAGTAACACACATTCTTGTATTACAAAGAGTCTAAACAGCCGTACTCATCCAACTAAGGGAAGGCATTGGGGTCAAATTTTAATTCAAGACACACTGTTGGGGTAAAAGTTTAATTTAAAACTTCTTTACAAATATCACCTTAATTGCTAAGCGGTTTTAATTACTGACGCCAACATGCACCTAAATCCAATATAATTGGATGCGTTCGACAGGTCTGCGATGCGACTCTATTTCAAAAGCCCCAGGTAGAGATTTCTTAGAAGAAAAAATAATGGTTGAAAAAGATGAAAAAGGTTTAAACAATAACAGAGAGAAGATGAAAAATAAATAAATAAGTATATTTACATTAATTTTTAAGAAAGGGGAGAGACATGAGAGAAAAGTGAAAATAATTTAACAAATGATGTTAAGAAATTTATAATTAGGTTAAAAAAATAAAATATTTTGACAAATAATTCTCATTATAAAATAAAAATAAAATAACTTTGATTATAATTATTAAAACATTGACATGAGGTTATTTTTATAATTAAAAATTAAAGACTAACAAATATCTAAAACATATTTAGGACAAAGTTAACTGTCATCATAATGTTTAATATTTCATTATTTATTATACATGATATTTATCTCATTTCATCTTATCATATTTAATAAATAGTAAAATATTAAACATTACTTTTTACATTTTATTTTAAAAAATAATAAAAATGAGAGGATTTTGATCCATAACATTCATTTCCTTTTTCAGATGGGGACCTATATTGAACAGACTCCTTTATCGATGTTCTGTTTGAAAAATGGTTATTTTTTGTCCATGACTTGAACCGAAATTCTTGTAAAATACGTTAACGCTGCACGCCTAGCACCGGCCATTAGAAGGAAAAAAGGAAAAAAAAAAGTTGTCATAACACGAACCAACTATCAATAAAGATAATGATACAATAGACGATTATTTACGACAATGATATTAATAAATATGTGGAATCCATGATAATAGAATTCAGAGTAAAATTTTCATTTTTATGAGTACAATTATCTCATGGTTGTTTCTCACCATAGCCTATCTTATAGAATTATGATATACGAAATCTTATGACGATGAATCAACAAAATTGGCTAGGGAAGTAGGAAAATACAATCTCAACCCATTTATTGGATAGATAAATAAAATAAAATAAAATAAAATAAAATTGGATTCATTCAATAATCAATCAATACAGTGGTGATCGGTGAGGGACACCTTTCCGCCGGTTCAACGCAGTGGCTAGCTCCGTCGCAGGGGTGCACCAAATCCTTGGCACTTTCCTTTTGATGAGTACCCCAGCAGAAGTGCTGGCAGTGCAATTAGCGACGCTCTTCAAGCTATCCTCCTCCACACCACCACTTGAAATGGCGCACAATGACGTGGACGTGGGCGAGTCCAGCACCGAATCCGGCCATTTTTCTTTGTCTAGTACAACAGAGAACTCACACTTGTTCCACGAATCCTTTACTGTTGCACTTTTGGTAATTAGTACCAGATGATGCACCTGTTATGTTGATCAAGGCGAGACAATTTTAATGCAGGAAAATTATAAGTTGCTGGGAATTAAAGGGTTTGAGTAACAAATAAAATTGAACCTTGCATGAGAGAGAGCAGAAGATGTATGGCTCTTGGAGGGTTCGGTCACATATGATGCAGAGGTTGCCAGAGTCTCTGCCTCTAACACAGCCAGAGCTTGGCCTTTGTTTTAAAAATACTACCTTGGCTCTATTTGTTGTGTATGGCTATTCATCACAAAGAATAAGAATTCGAATATTAAAAAACAAATAATAGAAGAATAAATCGGGACAGAGACCATATACTTACTTGAACAAGGGAGCAATTCAACAATCTCTGGGCATCGCCAAGCCGTATTACATCATTGTACATGTATCTTCTTATCTGGCACATACAAAATACAGAATCGTCAATTAATGGGTTCAAGTTAAACCCCAAATTAAAGATAAAAATAAAAAACTTATTGCCCTATATTCATGTTGGTCAAAATTTGTGTGTACCTGTAATATGACATGGGTGCGGTGAAGGGGCAAACACCACGGGCAAATGCTCGTGCTGCAATCTAAGCAGAGAACGTTCTTTTCGTTGTTCCTTACAGAGTCGTGAATCAAGCAGCGAGTGAAAAACTTGTCTTGCGTGAGAATGAGAAGCCAATTAGGAGTCGGGTTGATGGAGTTGGGACTAACCTGATCAGAGAGGAACACCAATTTAAGATCAACCTTCTTAACAAAAAAAAATTACAAGATAGCTAGTACTAGTTAGCAATATACTAATGTTGATCAGAAATCCCACAAGAAAAAATAAATTAAAGAAACTTTACCATGCTAACGAGGTGTACGTTGAGAAGACAACGGAATGATGATCAGACATGATATTGATGAATCATTGGATCCACTATATGTAAAATGATAACGGACGGGACTGTTTTCCCCTCCCAAAGGGCAATCAATCACAGAAAGCAATTAGAGCTAGCGTGGAATTATGCTTAGGTAATGTTGTTTTTTCTATAGCAGGGGCAAAAACTTTCCGTAATTTTGGACCATAGCATACTCGCGCGTTGAACATAATATGTACCATGCCAGTGCCAACTGCGTCCTAGGCCTAGCCAGTTTAGGCACTTCGTGTTCTTCTCCCTTTCGGTGTGTGTCACAAACAAAAGAGACAACCCCAACAATTACGGTTGCTTTTTTCTTTTTCTTTCTAATTTTTGTGCCAAAAATCTGCTGCTGCAACAGTGGATCTAAATTCTAATTCACCTCCTTTCCTGATTAAATTAGGAATCCTGAATTAAAATCAGATCAAATCAAAATCATTATAATTGGGTAGCTGAAGCAGCACTTGTGTTACGGGTAGGTTGTCCCTTCTTGTTATTGTGGGCTTTGACTTTTGTGTTTGATATTGGACTTATTTCGTTAGAGCCTCGTCAATTGCTCGATGGGGCCGATTCTTGCATTTGCTGCATTCCAGAAGAAACTCATGACCTTATTCAAACCCCTCCTTTCCAAACAGTTAGTGTTAATTACTTAAAATTTGGAACCCGATAGTAAGAGATAGATTTTGCTTTATAAATTGTTAAAGAGATATAATTAATATTGTTTGAATTTTATAATATATATATATATATATATATTAGGATTTACCTAATTATTATCCCAAATTCAGTGGATTAATATGAATAAATATTGTAAAACAAATAAAGAAATGTTATCAAACACATAAATAAATAATATTAAATAAGTGTGTCTGTACAAATAAAAATGTTCAGTAATAATATTTTTTTATTTAATTAGATGTAGTTAGATATTTTTTTAATTGTACGAATAATATTACTGTTTACCAAAACCGGTGAGAATGCTACATTATAAGATCGAACAAATATTTTATCGCAGCACCCCAAAAAACTTTTTCTTTAATCATCAAATGTTCACATATTGGTTTTGTTTTGGAAAATACCGTGCCATTTTTCAGCCCAAATAATGTCGGCAACGAACTGATTGCTCTGTTTTTATGCTTCTGAAATTTGTACTTGATTGTGGGACCATTGGCTTTCTTTTCTTTTTGGTCATGGCCATTGGCTCTTTGGGTTTGGGGATTTGACTCAATTGAGATAGTTTGGCTTGCATTATATGATAGATTGAGCTTGGGCCTATGAGGGAAAAATAGTCTAAAATTTGAAGATCACTATATAGTTTGTTAACTTGGTAGCCGATGCTGCTGAATTGTGAATTGGGGAGTGAGGGTGTGTCACATTTTCTGTTCGACTAATTAGGTTGCGGATTGGCTTGCTCATAGGGGAGTATGTCTGTCTTTTCGTTTTCGGGTTTGCTTTCGTTCCCTCATGGTGTTTTGCTCTTCCAACAAGATCTAATGAATAGCTTAAGAAATAAGGTGGTTTCACCATTGCTCAAAATTCTTCAATTCACTACCTAGAAAGTTTTAATTGACTACCCAATTTGTGAGCTACTAGTAGTTGACTGTTCTTTTCTCTCGCTCTTGAAATTGTTTCTTCTTGTTCCATCGCACTTGACCAAAAAAAAAGAAAAGAAGAAGAAATGTGTAAGTTAATTGACTGAAATTTATTAATTATTTTGTCACGTATATGTTTAAAATATTTTTGAAACATTAAATGCAATAAACATAAATAAATTTTTTCATGTGTTTATATATTGGAAATTTTGTTACATTATTTTAGGGTTTAGAGAAATAATGGCATACACATAAGTGACGGTTAACTTAGTTCAAATATGTTTTAGACCTTTGTTGATCCTTAGTTTTTAATTTTAAAAATGACCTCATATTAATTTTTTTAATAATTACAATAAGAGTTATTTTATTTTTGATTTTGTAATGAGAATCACTTGTCAACCTGTCTTATTTTCTTAATCTAATGAGAAAAAAAAGGAGAGAAAAACCTAATAAGATAGAAGAAAAAAAATGGTGTGCTTCCCTGCCTCCCTTCTGTCTCGCTGCAATTTTTTGCACTACCGCAATTTCACGTTGATTTCCTTCCTTGAATTCATATATAGGACATTCATCTTACTGTATGTTTGGGAACGACTCTAAACAACTTTATTTTATAAAAAATTTGTTTTGAGAAAATGAAAGTTGTTTGGCAAACAAGAAAAACTAAGCAACAACTTTTTTTTGATAAAAATTAGTGTGTTTTTGGAAAAGTTGGACAAATAAATTTATTTAATAATTGCTTATTTTAACAATTGATTTTTTTACATAATCAATTATATGAGAATCAATATTGAGATACTTCAACTTAAAAGTGGTTTTAAAATAATCTATTTTGTTTGGATTGTATAAAAAAAATCATTTGTATAATAAAATTACTAAAACAGGTATAAAATAATTATTTATAATAATTGATAGTTAGGACCAATTTGATAAAAACATGAGAAAAATAATTTTCTAATCAAGAAAAGAAAACAATTTTTTTTTCATAATAATGTCCAGAATGTACCTATCACTTTTTCCCCCTCCAAAATAGTTTATATTCTTAAAAAAAAAAGTTGTTGCTTAATTTTTTCTATTTTGCCAATTGAAACAACGTTTTTTCAAGAAAATAACTATTTTTGGTTGTTCCCTTTTAAGCTGTTTTTAGGGGGGATGCTAAAGCTTTTGTTTTGGAGATTCTCAAAGAAAAGCTTTTTTTCTTTCATATTAAAAAAATATTTTTTCATATATTTTTACCAAATTAGCCATCACAGTTAAATATTATATAATATAAATAAATCATTTCATATCATTTTTTAGTAATTTATCATGCAAAAGCAATTATTTCCATACAACTCAAACAAAATAGATTATTTCAAAACTACTTTTTAACTGAAGTCATAAATTGATTCTCACATAATCAATTATATTAAAAAGTGATTATTAAAATAAGTAATTACTAAAATAAGTTTAATTTTTCAACTTTCGGACTTATAGTTCTCATAATCAATGTTGACCAAGTCTTATTTTTATGATGCTACTTAATGAAGATCTTCTTAATTTGATTAAATTGTAAATGGGATAATTATTGTGTTTTGGAAAAAAAATGAATTTTGAATTATCATTTCCTTTCTTGTTCTTAATTTCTCTGATTGAAAATTTAGTTAACGTGGTAGGGACAAATTACAAGGAGGCAATAAAGCACGACAATTTTTTTCATGTTTGTCTAATTTGGGTCTTTCTCTTTTTTTTCTCTCATTAGGAAAGGGAAAAGAAAACATTTTTGATTACCTGACTTTTATTGCAAAAATAAAAATAAAATAATTTTTCTTGAAATTATTAAAAAATTTACATGGAGTCACTTTTTTATTTGGGACTAAAAAATATTTAAGACTAAGTTAGCCGTCATCGTAATATATATTTCATGTGTAAATTGCAATGAGACAAACTAGGGAGGCTGGCAGGGAAGCACAACAATTTTTTTTTCTATCTAATTAGGGTCTTTCTTTCTTCTTCTTCTTTTTTCTCATTAGGTTAAGAAAATAAGATATGTTGACAAGTGACTCTCATTATAAAATTAAAAATTAAATAACTCTAATTGTAATTATTAAAAAATTGACATGAGTCATTTTTAGAATTAAAAAATAAAAATCAACGAAGGTCTAAAACATATTTGAGACAAAATTAACCATCACCAAACATTATCCTCTACTTTTTAAAATGAAAAGTAGAAGATATTGATCCAATGTTTTTTATATAAAAAAAATCGTCTCATTTTTCAATAGAAATGGGAATAAAAGAGTGTACGTTACGAATTAAATATTATATTTTGACAGCATATTATCAATTCGCAATAATAAAACTATTAAACTTTTATAAAAATAGTTATCATATAAGAAAAAGTACAGTATTGCTAAATGATGTGAAGACTTCTTTATCCAATCTACGACTAGTTGTTTGTAGCTGTTCCTTTCCTCAAATGACGAATCATATACTCCTCCGTTACAAAATAATTATCCATTTTTCTATTTCACTGTATTTTAAAATAGTTATTTTTTTATTAAGTTTAAATATCGTTATTTTTTTTTTAAATATTGTTACTGTTTAAGTTTGACAAGGTATGTCGAATCTCATGATCTCGAGATAATTAAATGAGGATCTGATATGACTTATGATCACAAGTCCTAAAAACAATAATGGCGCATTTATCATTTAAATAAGTAGTTGACAGACACATAGCTAGTGCAACCATTACTGAGTGTTATAAACACATAATTATGCTCGACCTAAGTAATAGTTATTGTTATAAAGTATTTCAATGGACAAAATCACAGGGATCCCTCACAGTATTTTTATGAGAGCTTTGCTCCAGGTACAAAAGATCTAACCGTTATTCATCTCATATTAAGAAAAATATTCACTTGAGCGTCAAGGTGTCTTTTGTAGATACTTTCATTACCGTCTAAGACTGCTCACCACTGTTGACCACTGCCTTCACCATCTTAGGAGTTATCGGTCCTAATCCGATATATGAATTTTATGTTACATATATCTTTATTAAATAGACTCTCTTATATTCATTCACTATAATAACTCTAACTGTCTATTATAAATAATGATAATTAAGTAAAATACTATTAATTTTTTTTCTTATTTTTGCGTTTTTTAATTATTTTCTTCATGGTTGAGAAAAAGAGAAAGTGAAGGGTTATTTTAAAATGGAAGGAGTAGTTGAAGGTAAAGTAAAACGGTTTCAATAGAATAACTCAGCTTCTAGAGATGTCTGGTGTAAATAACAATGTTTTAATGCGAAAATATTTGTTGCAGAGCCGAAAACAAAACCTGAAGTTAAGGGGAAGGGCTAAACAGAAAGAGATATTTAGTGTATTTGGCCCATCTGGCCCAAGAAATAGAAAAAGAAAGAAGCGGCTCGAATTGGAGGTTGGAAAGAGGTAGCTGCAACTGAAACGATTGATTGGGGGTGGGTTTAGGGTCCCTCAATTATGTGGAGATCACCGCGAGTCTCTCATCTCGTGAGTGTCTCTCTCTCTCTCTCTCTCTCGTCTTCCTTTGCTTAGAATCAAACAAACACTGCAATTGCTTAGAATATTTGCATGTCGCTCTGTGCAGGTTGCTAGATTGAGTCGAGTAGTTAAATTAAGCGATGCTCAGGCTAAGCATGCCTGTTACTGTCAACTATCCACTCCTCTTTCTCATTCTCAGGTACCAAACTAATTAATTACCTAACTCATAAATTCCGACTCATGCTGATACTGATGCATAGTTGAATTAATTTATGTCGCAGGCAATTTGTGATCCTCCCAAACACGGAGCCAGAGAGGCACCGAAGAATTACATCGGCCGAAATGTTTCTAGAAAAGATAAGGACAAGTATCTTCTCTCTACTGTAAGTATAGTAATGTGGTGCCTCATAGATCTTAGCCAATAAATCTGAACTCGTTGCTTTAAACCGAATAATGCAAAAATGCAGCTTCTTGAACTCAACGACAGTAAGGAGGCTGTTTATGGTGCTCTTGATGCCTGGGTTGCCTGGGAACAGAATTTTCCCATCGCCTCTTTGAAAACCATATTGATTGCTCTTGAGAAGCAACATCAGTGGCATAGGGTTGTTCAGGTATCACTCTCGCCTCCTTCCCTTTCTCTTCCATCGTCCTTGTCTGGTGATGAAAAGTGAACATGAAAGATAGGATTATGCAAGCATGTAACTAAAGAAATGTTAGAATGGGGATGCATTACAAATGAAATTGGAATGGGATAACACAGCCTCAGGCTGAGTCTCTATAGTACTCTTGTTTTCAGTTATAGTAGATCAGGTTGCTCTTCAACTCTGATTAAATTATGTGCTTGGAATTAATCAAACTTAAACACGGTTACTAGAAAAAGCCTATCACTCTGAAAAATATGACAAACCTTTTAATGTGTCTATATCTCTGGTGATTGAAGTGAATGCTGCTTGGTTGGATTGTTGTTTACTGTTTACTGTTTAGTACTTCTAAAAAAAATGATTTTGCACTGAGGAGTTTATCATTTTCGTAGAGGTCAATTTATGTGTCCCAGTGACCAGCTACTTCTTTTGTTTGTACAAGTTTCTTATAGTCTAATAATTCTCTATGTAGAAGTTGACCAATCTTATGGCCTTCCTTCTTTTGCTGATGAAGTTATAATTTTATAATTTTTTTATAGCATTTCATGATTTTGGCCTGGTTTATTTGTGTGTTAGTTGTAGGGTTTTTTTGCCAGTTTTTAGCAACTGAAAATGTTTGTACTTTTAAGTTTTGGGGAAAAACGTAACTTCTAATAGAATTTCAGCTGAGTTCAGTATTATTCAGTAAATTACTCTGGTGCTTTAGGTGATCAAATGGATGCTGAGCAAGGGGCAGGGGAACACAATGGGAACATATGGTCAATTGATACGAGCTTTAGATATGGACCATAGAGTGGAAGAAGCACACAAATTCTGGGAGGTCAAAATCGGCACTGATTTGCATTCAGTTCCTTGGCAGTTGTGCCATCTCATGATTTCAGTATACTATCGAAACAACATGCTCGAAGATCTTGTCAGGGTACGTTTTCCATTTTTGACATTACTTATATAGTTATATATTTTTGATAAGTGCTAGCACATATTGAAGTTTTGAATTTACTTCTACCGATGATCATTTGATCATTATGGACATTGTCCTGATATTAGAACAAGGTAATTTTGGTTTTTGTTAGATTTGGATGTCATCAATTGAACTACGCAGCTGACCCCCAATTAGTGGAGAGAAACTTGGTTATTGTAGTTGTTGTTGTGTGCTACAAGTGTCTATCGATATTAATCTGCTATATCTATTACCTTACTGCTAAAATATCCCTGATTTTGTTTGTTTTAGTTCTGCCATGCTGAATTGATTGTTTGATGGGATAAATCTATTTTAATCACAGTTGAATGTTAGATTATCTTCATTTACCTGAATACTTTACTGGTCATTTCTTTTTGGGAGCATAAGCAAATAATTTATCTATCTTGTGGTGTATGTCAACTTGCAGATTGTCTATTCTACTGTAGGTTAACACTTAATAATGAGCTTGCACCCTTACTCTTTTTCAACAGCTATATATATTTTTATTTTTACTCACATTGACCTTTGCATTATATTTTTTTTGCTTGTGATAAAAAGCTTTTCAAGGGACTGGAAGCTTTTGACCGTAAACCTCGGGATAAATCTATCATTCAAAAAGTAGCAAATGCATATGAGACGTTAGGCTTACATCAAGGGAAAGAGAGGGTACTGGAGAAATATAGCTATCTCTTCGCAGAGGAAGGATCAACTAAGAAACCTGGAAGGAAATCATATGAGGCAAAGAAGAAAACTTCTCTCCTCACTGAAAAAGGCAACACAAAATCTAAAAAGGCCTCGTGTGAGGAAAATTAGAAGTAAGGTATTCTTCATACCAATAATTGTTTGATTAATTAATTTTGATATTGAACTGCTACGGTTCCAAAATAGGGCAAGATCAAATTATTTAGAGCTGTGCTGCTCATACATAAAAGTTCCATTTCAAAAGAAATGTGTTCCTGTTTCTAGAGAAAGAACCGCATATTTCCTTATTCCTACTTTCCTGCTGAATTTTCTGAACAAAGAACTTGATGCTTCTTTTTTCCTCCCTTTTCAATTCTTAATGTGAGATCTCATGACTTGCAGCTGGATGTCTGAGGATATAAGGTTTATAGTGCTTCTAATAGCATCAGCCGACTTTGAGGAGGCAATAGTTTAAACGGTTTGTTCCTTATCTCGCTGAGCTTGTCAAACTATAACAAGAAAGTAAGAAACAGCAGAATCAAATTGATTTATGGTGCAACATTCACTTGAGTTTCATCTAGATTTCCTATTCTAGAAATTGTAGTACCAAGGGAAGCTTGTAGTAGCCTTATCAAGTCTTCAATTTGTGAATACCAAATCCATTGTGTTGCGTGGATGCTACTGCTAGTGTGCTATTAGTGGCATTTGGGTGTGGGGGGTGGGGGCCACTAGGTAGAACAAAAAGTTGAACACCTGAAATGTTACAAATCGAACTTATTCTTTCTTTGATGGTTTTGTTTTCGGGTTACGCTCATGATATATGTGTGTATATATATATGTGTGTATATATATATGTGTGTATATATATATATGTATATATATATTGTTTTCGGCATTGCATTTTGCTGACGTTTATTAATGGATGAATTGTAAAAGCATTCCTCACATCTAATTAAATTATCACTGTTACGTATAAAGTCTTCCTTCTTTTCGTCGAAACTGCGCCTTATAACTTTGTGGTAATTATTCAACTGAATTGAGATCAGAGCACGAGACTAAGGTATGGGAATGGTCACAACGTCAGATCAAATAATTAGCAAAATCCTGTTCTGCTTGCTGAGCCAAGTCATCATCCTCCCATTCGTCACGATAAGACTCAGGTTTCAAAATCTTGTCCTTAGATGCGACCATGTACATTTGCACTCTCCATTCTTCTATGCGAGGAACTCCACACTGATCCGCAATCCAGTTATCGTAGTCCCACTGCCATATGACATAATCCCAAACATCAAGATATCAAGATAAACAATTTACATAGACATAATAGACAAGTAGGCTCAAATATATTCTCAAATTTGTTTGTGTTAAAAGAATGTACCTGAACTTTGGCCAAGTTATGAGTGTAACGCTTAGGAGTGCCAGATGCCTCAAGTGAAGAGTAAAATGCTTGAATGTCTTCAGTCATCTCCTCTTTTGAAGGAAGTGCAATGCGATTAGACAAAGTTCCAGCTATCCACTTGCACTGCAGTTCGAACAAGGGAAAGGGAACAACCTGCCATCAATTTCAATCACACATTAATATAAACCGAATTGTGATATCAACAGATTTTTGAATTTTTTCTTGCAAGGCAAAAGGATGGGGATGACGAATGACTATGACATTGAGATGAGAATAACCTTCCAAGGCAACCCAACAAATGAAAGCCATGGGGCCAATGTTGGTGGAAAAACATGCCTGTACAGTGGTCCTACACGGTTGTCTTCTACAGTCACTTCCCCCTTGGTTTCAAGGAATGGGAATTCATACTTGTAGCTGATAAATGAACAAACAATGGTCATCACTAATCAACATTAATTCGCCTTCCTCACTTTATTAATATATGCATTAGTTGAGTGTCTCAATTGCAGGGTTTTCAATAGATTAGAAACTGATATAAAACTAGTAGAGGATGCTCACAATACCCCGTGCAGTGAACTATGAAGTCAGCACAAACTGCATTCCCGTCTTGGAAAACCACTCTACCATCTTCATGAACGCCTTCAATCTGCTTAGTGTAAATACTAGCGCTTCAGTTCAGATCAAACATTCAACAAATTGATGGATAGTACTCATGAAAGAATGATATAGCCATCCAATTCTCACCATGGATGATGAGTTTTACCATAGAATGAAGCCACATGTTATCATGGCCAGGCAGCTTGCCAAGTTTGTCTTCGTCAACCAACCTAACCGCAATGTGGACTTGTTTAGCAAGGGTGGCGATGTCTCGAGAGATGTCAACGGCACTAGCAGCACCACCTATTAGAACTACGACCTGCCCAAAGTAGGAATCCAAAAACTCTTAAATCAGATCACATGGAAATGAAGGCAAAATCATGGTTGCCAATTATACATATTGGACGAAAGATAAAGGAAGCGGGCACGTACTTGATCTTGAAAAGGCTCAGGTGTCCTATAATTGTGGCTATGCACTTGCTTCCCTGGCCACGTATTAATCCCTGGAAAGAGTCTAAATTGTTACATGGAAACCATATAAAAGCATAAATAATGAAGTATCATCTCATCTGCCTGGTATTCTGTCACTTGCTTGAATACTCCAATGGAGAATTTCCTTCACTAATTTATGTCTAAGAATGTTCTGCTAAGAGTAATTTTATGTCAATTTTATTTAGATGGTAGTGTTATATCAACTTACCCAAATAAAATGTAAAATCGAGTATAAATGTATTTTGAATGCTGCTACCTCATGTCTTAGTACTTGAGGGTTCTTTTATATATTGAGAGGATCCACTGTTATTGCTAAACTAATTTTAGTGGCTTACGGCCAGTCTAATGTGGGTAAAGAGAAAAATAATTGTGATATTTGTGAGGAATTTTTATTTTTTGGAAGCTTTGTGTGGAGAAAGAAAATAACCAGGAATATTATCAGCAACGCGAGGCTGAGCGTAATGTCCATTGCAAACCACCACTGCATCGTAAATCTCATCCGAACAATCCCCATCAGCATCGCCGCCAGATCTACTATTGAACGGTCTAGATCTCACCCTCCACTTTCCTTCTTCTCCCAACCCAGTAAACACCACCTCCCTCTCAAACCTCACCAATTCACCGATCCCGAATTCAGCGGCGAAATCCCGAAGGTACATCAACACCTCTCTGTGACTCGGGTACCTCCTCGTGTCCCTCCCCTTCTTCCCCTCTCTCCTCCCGAACGGGTAATCCAAGAATCCCATGCACTCCCGAGGCAGATTCGTTCGGAGCGAGTCGTACAGGCTCGAGTGCACGATCCTCCGGTTCGGGTCCAAACCTAGCGGGTCGGATTCCACGTCCGGAGTGTAGACCCAGGTTCCGCCCACTTGGTTGCCTCGCTCGAAGACAACCACTCGGTGGCCTTCTCGCTGGAGCTCCCGCGCAGCGACAAGGCCGGCGGCGCCCGCGCCGATGACTGCGACGTGGCGCGGCGTGATTGGAGGGGGGATTGCGGCGGACATGATGGATGGGAGTGGCCGTAGGCAACTGGCGATTATTGATTTGATTGGCGGTGGCATGGGCGCTCCCAGCTTTGACTTCCTAATCAATATATATATATATATATATATATATATATATATATAGGCAGCTTAAGCTAGCTAACCATATACATCTAAAAATATACATTATACATACATCACGTAATTATATAATATTAAATATAGTTAATAATATCATTTACAAGTTTGTAATATTTGTGCACTCCTAAAATAAAGTTTATGCATTATTACGTATAATGTTTATGAATTTTTTTAAATAAAGTTTTTTAATAATTTTGTAATGTTTGTGCATTCATACGTATAAAATTTGTGCATTACTATTTATAATGTTTGTGTATTTTTAAATAAAGTTTAAATTGCATATAACTATAGACTTGTACTGTAGTCCAAATAAAGTTTGTGCATGAATGCACATAAAGTTTGTGTTTAAACGTCTCTAATGTTTGTACTTTAACGCCTTTAAGCTTGTGCTCTATTTTTGGAAATTGTATTGTATACGTATAATAATTATTAATTACCTAATTTGAATGGTGTATGTATGGGGTATGAAATTGGATGTACACACAACATATTATATTATAGGTACCGCCAAATAATACTTTCTATCTTTTCTTGCTTTAAAAGTTATTCTTCTTATAAAAATGAGAAATAAACTCATTAAGAGACCATTTATCCCTTTATGATCAGTTATAACTGACTTTAAACTAAATTTTATTAGAAAAGAAACCCAAAACTATTTTCACGAGCGATTATCAAATAGTTATAATTGTAGTGCATTTAGTTTTGAAGCAAGATCTGTCATGTCCATTATGTACTCCCTTATATTTCATTTTACTTTATGTTTTATTAAAATCGTGTTCAATGTAATCGAACTTGTTTCAGCCGTGTTACTTTTGGCAAAGCGTTTTTTTTAAAAGAAAATTCTTTAGCCGTAGTAGCCTGTTTTAGTAAAAGAGGTCAGACTCAGACCATTTTCAAAGCCTATTTCAGTAAACAGGACTCAAACCCAAAACTTTTACCATTCAGAGTAATGTCTTATCCACTAGACTAGCATTACTTTTTGCAACATTTTATGTCATCATATTTATTAATATAATTTTTTCATTTAATTTTTTTAAAGAAACCATAATATAAAGAATCTCTATGACTCTCCCACACTCACACTCTCATCTGAATAATGTAAGAGAGTTTTGCTGGCATTTTTCTTTTTATTTTTTGTTGGTCAAATGCCATATATTCTGTTTATGATCTTACTATCACATACTAAGCAAGAGAATTGGTGATATACATAACAAAGTTGAGCAAACTTTTTTGGGATATGGACTTTGGTTTCTTAATGATAAAATCAATGGATGAAAATTTGATTTTTCTTTCACATAAAGGATATTCACGTTGTTCATACTTGTCTTTTGATCTGTTTCTTCATGGGCATACCCCCAGCAGCTTGCAACTTTAGAGTTTCAATTCTTTATTGAAAATGTCTTTTTGATTCATATTGAATTTATACATTCTTGCTTATTATATAGTAAATGTTATATATTAAGTTAAATTCTCTCCATTTTCTCAAGAAATACCTTTATATATATATATATATATATATATATGTATATTAGTTTTTTTACTTTAGAATATTATTATATTAAGAAATTAAGTTATTAACAAAAATAATACTTTGTTATGATTATTTTTGAAAATTAAAAAATTGCATATTTTATTTTATTTTAAAATTTATTTTTTATTTTTTATGATAAAAAAATACACAGATAGGTCTATCACTGATATATGACATTTTACCAACAAAAAACAAAAGGAAAATGCCAGCAAAACTCTCTCACATTATTCAGATGAGATGAGAGTAAGTGTGGGAGAGTCCTAGGGACTCTTTAGATTAGGGTTTCTTTAAAAAGAAAAATTAAATAATAAAATTATATTAATAAATATGATTGCATAAAATGTTGCAAAAAGTAATGCTAGTCTAGTGAATAAGTCATTGCTGTGAATGGCAGAGGCAATGCTTCTAAAATTCTACAAACCATAACAATGAGACATATGCAATTTGAACTATCTCGTTCCTCAAATTCCTATTGGAACTTTCATCCGTACGAGCAGCGAGTTATTCAATCCTTAGCACAAGTTAGTCTCACTCCTCAAGGAAATAAAGTTGAGGTTAACAAATATTACAAAAGCAGAAAAATAGAACAAAACAATATATTCACATGCGTTAAATGAAATTTATTATGAGGTCCATTACAAGATATAGGGCACAACATTAATATTTAGTCTTTGGACAAAAATATTAACTTGTAAGTGATACTCTTGATGTAGTAATCTAATATTGACAATAAATTCTGTCAAACAATAAGCCTATCTTTTGACCGACTTATTATTTACATGGAACCTAATAATTGTTACATATTTATTGCCACAGGTGTGCATATAATTCGGCCAAATACTGACCTTCCTTTGGGCCGATCAATATCTACATGAATCATATACCCACAACATTCTTTATGTTCCAAAATAAATTAACTTTGATAAGAGAGACTACTTGGCAACATATTGCCTCAATTAATTTACTTAAAGAACTCTTATCCTTAAAAAAAAGAATTGAATGCAAAATTAACATAGTAGGATCCAAAATATTTATTATCACAAGTGTTCATATAATTCGGTCAAATATTAATTTTCCTTTGGGCTGACCAATATTCACTTGAATCACACGATCACTGTTTCCTAATGTTTTAAAATAAACTGACTTTAACAATAGAGACTACTTTGGTAACATATTGTTTCGGTTAATTCATCTCAAAACTTATTTCTTTATAAATAATTGAATCCAAAAACACAAGAGGATTCAAAGTATCATCAAAATTATTGCCAAAATTCTTTAAGTGAACATTGGATCACAAAATTATAGGATATTACATTATTTTCAAAAGCTTTAGGATTCTATCATATCCTTAATTAAAAAAAAACTCTAAATTTAAGGATATTATCTTAAGGATATAAAATCAATCAAATCTTATAAAAAAAATCCTTTAAAAATAATTAAATTCAAATCCATTAAAATAATATTTGATTTTGGACACTAAAATAGTCATAACCAAAAGACAAAACTTCTTGTTCCATAAAAGGAACAGAACGACGTTAAATGCATATAAACTGAATGTAATCCAAAGTCCAAATCCAAGATGAAATCAAATGACTACATTGTAGGATCATGGCACTTAAAATCATTATCCATATATATATATGAAATCAACACCTGAGGACAAATTGATGGCTCTATTCCACAGCATTGTATAAAAAGAGTAAGTTGAATCACACTAACGTGAAATTTTGACCTATGAAATTAAAATAGCTAACTTGATGGCTACTTTATAGTTTCCCTTTTCTTTCTTCAATTAGCATCATTCAACATTAATTCATAGTGTTATATATACATATAACATGTAACAAATTCTAAATCCTTTAGTATCCTAATTCTTCGATCTACGATAGCAAATTAATAGATGTCATTAAAATCACTAGAAACTCAATACACATAAGAATAAGCTAAAAAAACATGAAAATAAGTGATTCTGAGAACTAAATCCATATGTGTGTGTGTTATAACATCCAAACACATAGCATAATTTTGAAATTTCAAATTACAAGTTTATGTCATATGAAGCCAAATTAATGGATACTGGACATACACAAATCAAGATTACATGAAACCAAAATCTTGACATTCTAAATCAAAACATAAAATCTGTAGTATTATTCATCATCTAAAAGGATAATTCCAAATCCTTCATCATATCCAATTTGATGTTAATTCACTACTGAATCCATGGTATATCCAAAATTCAATTTACGTTAGCCAAACCAAAGTTCAATCATCAACAAAATTAAAACTAATTTTTTTTTTAGAATCCTTATTTTCTCAGTGATTCAACAATGGAGGGGGCTCTGATACCACTTGTTAGGAATTCTTAATTCTTTATTATCCCAAAACCATCTATGTTAAATCATTAAGAAGATAAATAGAGTTGATGCGAAAGCGTACCTGGATCTTTAGGAATTGATATTGATGTTTGGAGATGCGGTTATGTGCAGCTCTTTCGATGGGAAGGAGACTGCAAAGTGATTTTGATGTGTTGGGAACCAAAACTTTCCTTACCTATTTATAATTGGCTAGTGATTCCATAAAATCCTAAAAGCCAATAAAAATAGATGGATCGACTATTATCCATTTTAGTCCCAAAATAAAATAGTTTGACTTATTACTTTATTTAATTTCGTTAAACATTAGTGACACCAACATATTATAAGTCATAAAAAATAGCTAATATAATTATATTCATAATTATATATATAACCCAAAAAAAATAAATTAAGGAAATATAATTTGAAGTCCTTATGAGTGGCTATTAAACACACCCTTAAATGTGTTAAAATGGAATATAATTTTTGAATGATTAGGTTGATCCATAAAGTATATCAACCGTTCATCCAATATATAAACACACACACATATATATCAACCATTTTTTTTTTTTTGTGAAATCACTCGTTAATGGGATGGACCGTCTGTCATTTTAATTCACTATGGGTTAGTGTAAAATATATCAACCATGAGTTATGAAACCCTTTTCCACATTTTCATTCCTCATTTTTTTTTTTTACTCCAACTTAAACCAACAAACAACCATAAAATCTTTCGGGATTTTTTTAGTGGTACTAGGTATGCAATGTTCACTGAACAATCAACGTACATAACTGTATGACATACATTGAGACAGACGTTTGAACAAATATTTTTAAATAAATGAACAAATATTACAGAACTGATAAATAAACGTTTTCACATATGAAAGTACAATAAAATGAGATTCGGGTCGCATTAACTCGAGAAAAGTAACGATGCATACTATCTCCTATTTTCCCACTTACACTCTAAAACGTATATATCCATGCTCCCTCATAAACAAATATTATAAAACAAATAAATAAACATTATCGAATACAAAATAAATTGTCACACTCTCTATATTGCTGCCCACACCCACTCTCGCGTAAACAAATATTACACCATAAATAAACAAACATTATAGTACGTGGAAATAAACGTTACAAAACTCATAAACAAACATTATAACATACATAAACAAACATTATACTACATAAAAAATGAAGAATTAAACAAACATTACACCACTCCTCAACAAACATTACAACACACATAAACAAATATTATGTCACACTGACCATTGCACTACAAAGAAACAAACATTACAGTAATAAAAAATAAGCATTACAACACACGTAAACAAACATACAAATATAAACAAACATTACACCACACAAAAATGAAAAAATAAACAAACATTACAACATTCTTGAACAAACACCACAACACACATAAACAAACAATGCACCACTCTAAAAAATTATAAAACATAGCAAAATGCTTTCGTATATGCTCTCTATAACATCTTTAAAAAATATGAAAAAAATACAAAACAAGGAAAAAGGCAACAAACAAAAAAAAAACAAGAAAAGAGTATAAGAGAAGAAGAAACTGCGTAAAATGAGAAATAAAGGAAGGTTATAAGTAAAAAAATTGAAAAATAAAATGAAGAAAGAGTATAGAAAAAGAGAGTAAAAAGGGAAAAGAAGAAGACGAGTGTGGAAGTGAGCGAGAGTGAAAGAGAGAAAAGAGAAAATCTTGCAGTTATATATTTTTTTATTATATACAAAAAATTTCTAATTTTTTTAATGAAACGAAAAAAAAAAAACAAAATGAAAACTTGCATATTGGGCGTTTTGGCATACAACTCTTTTCGAGATATTCAGCCAAGAAAAATAATTGATGTATAAGAAAGGCCGAAAAATTCCCAACAAAGAAAAGGCAGCTTATTGGAAACGGCAAGTATTGAGTCTATTGACCAAAAGAAGTAGTGCTGGTTTTACATCAAAACTATTTCAAAGAAAAACCTAAACTTTTTTTGTACGTTTGAAATCAAATGATATGAAAAATGATTTGAATTGAATTATAAATTAATTACCATGTTTAAAACTAACACATAAGATGAGAATAAAATTGATTTAAAAATTAATTATCATGTTTAAAATTTATTAAAATATAAATTAATTTATATTTTTACCATTATTAAAATAAGAATTAAAATTTTTTTAAAATAGTTTTTTGTAAAAATATATTTTTTGAAAAAAATAAAAAATGGAAAAAATATTTTTTTCCTTTTTTTTGGAATTTTGTAAAAAATATTTGTTTTTGTAATTTTTTTGTGGGAAAATACTTTTAGTAAAGTTTTTTTTTTTTGAAATTTTTTTTTAGAAAAAAATATGAATAAAATAGCCTTTTATAATAATAAGTTTAATTTGAAGAAGATAATATAGTTTGTAAATTTAGTTTGTTGAATATGAATAAAATAGTCTTTTATATTAAAATGAATTCAATTCTAAAAAAGTCATTACAAAAATTATAGAATTTTTAATATAAGTTACTTGAATTTTTATGAATTGAGAAAATCAAATCAATTCTCGAAGATAGTAAATATGATTTACAAATCAAATTGCAGTAATTACCTTCGACTTCTTCTACGGATAAATGCTAATTTCACGACATGCCAATCAGTTCCCATATATAATCATTTCACAGCAGACATAACAGGGACTTACGGAATTGGATTCGATCTTCTATCATTTGATCATAAAATTTTCTCATCGCAGCCCAATGCAATGAAACAGTTACGCCATCTATTTGAACCCACCCCATTTGTTTCTGCTATTGCATTTTGAAATGCGTTATTTTTAAGAGCTTGTTAACATTTTACTAATTTATTCTTCTTTCCGCCTTCGTAATTTTTTTATTGATTGTAAAATCTTTTCAATATATTATTTAGAAGTTGGAAGTGTGATTTTTCTCTCATGCATGTATCTTAAAAAGTTTTCATATTATGACTTGCTAAGTTCATTCTTTTCGTTTGAGAAAATCTAGCTTCTTCTAATGATAATTTTAAACACAATGGTGAAATTGCTTGACGTCAATGGTGATCAATCGGAGACTTGAAGAGGGATAATTAAAACAATGAGACATAATGTACAAGTTACTTTATTTAGAGCTTTTTGCGAAATGCCACCAAATGGGATGGTCATTGTCGGATGAGTTATTTTTACTTCAAAAAGTAAATGATACTTTGATTCTTAATATTTTTTCCCACAACTTAACAATTCTAATTGTGATTCTTAATGTTTGTCTTGAAAGGTAAATGTCTTTGAATAAGGTAATTTGTGAAGCTATGTTTTGTTTTTGTATATTTTAGCACCGGAAATTGGATCATTTGTTATTTATTGGTAAGAAATTAATAGTTGATTTGTGAGTGTGAGGGAAAAGAGAGAGAGAGAGAGAGAGAGAGAGAGAGAGAGAGAGAATATGAAGGTATCTATAAAGTGTTAGTAGAACTTACGATACTTAATAATTCTTGAAGAATGTCAAAAGTTTGAAAACAGTTATAATTTTTTGTTTAATTTTTTAATGTCTTTTAAGATTATTGTTTAACCGACAAAAACAATCATTGTAAAATAACAAAAGTTTAAAAGTATGTCAACAATTTTAATTATTTCCATTAATTTTTTTGTTAGAGAACCCGAAGACTAACCACCGGTGTCATCCCCACCCCTATAAAATAAGCCCATAGTGGCGAAGAAAGACAGTTAGGAGGAGCCTCAAAAATAGATATACCCAAATCCAGAGATCTACAAAGTGATTCATCTCTCAAAAAATAAGATCCAAGTGGACATCCCTATTTCTATTCAGGAGATCCCAAATAGCAGCAATAGTTAGGAGCTTCCTCATGAAGGGAAGGGCAGAAGACCTCCCCAGCAACAAGAGAAATAACAACCTTAGAGTCGTTATTTACTTTAACTCTTCTCCAACCAAGATTCCAAGCTAATTGAAGTCCATGAAACAACCCCATAAACTCCACATGAATGACCGTACAAACCATAAATTAGTAGCAAAATCACCACGCAAATCTTCGCAAGAATCACGAATAAGTCCTCTAGCACCAGCATAGGAAGCATTTTTATTTGAACCATCAGAATTCAAACACACCTAATTCAAAGGAGGAAAACGCCGTGACACAAATACTAATGTGAGAATAAATATCAAAAGACACCATAACTTCAAATTTAATTATTGAAATTTCTCCCTTTTTTTTTCTTTTTTTTTTTTGCTTCCCTTTTTGTATGCGACACTTATTTCTCCCGTATCATGTGACATAGTTAGAGGAAGAAAATTAGTATTATTATATAGATGCAATGTCTCGAACAATGCATACATCGGACGTTTAAGGGGGAAAGAAACATTTTTTCTACTGACTGAGATGGGTAATAAAAGCAGAAAAAGACAAACGAGGAAATGTGAGAAATTAGGGTGGCTGCAATGGTTGCATTGCGGGGGAGGCAAAGCAAACTAGCGATGGGAAAGTGGGGACAACAAAATCTGTGGACTATTCCAAGGAAGATCCTCTCTCCCATTTCAAGCAAGCTATTTGTACAGCAAAATAAATAACATTAGTATAATTCTCTCATTAAAAATATGAATTTTATTATAAAAAAAATGTGAATATAATAAAATTTATATTTTTGTGAGAAAAATATATGATTGTTATCTATCTATATATATTTTGTTATACATATAGCATTTTGGTTCTTAATTTTCGCAAAAACAGTTCACAGTCCTCATACACGGGACACCAAACACAGATAAGAGGAGAGGAGGACTCTGTTCTGTATCAGCCAAATTTTTAGGTCTGAAAGTTTGGGAAAGTCCCTCTCTATCCCACGGCCCCTACTCCGACTACACATGTCGCTTGCTGTTCTATATATTCTGCCATTTCTTGTCCCCCTATCTACGTCATGCAATTTACTCGCAAATTTGGTTAATATATTTCTTATTTTTCCTTTTCTAGTTTCTACCATTCACTTGGACTGGCCTAGTTGGCAAAGATACATATATAAAGTTGCTAAATTGCCTTTATTCGTATAAGAATACTAGCTGCATAATAATTTTTGGACGGACAACTCTATTATAAAAGTATGAATTCCATTGTAAAGAGAGAAAATGAGAATATTGTAAATATTTTTAATTACATTAACGATCAATGATAAATATCAATGCAAATCTTTAAGCATTCAATGGAAACTTGGGAAAATATATGAGAAAATGAATATTGAGTTGTTAAGTTGTATAGAGGGGCTAAAATGGTAAAAAAAAAGAGACTGTTGTTTGTTGGCGCCAGTCAGTGTTTCCGACGGTTGGGCATGCGAGAAGATGTAGACCGTACATGGAAAAAATGAATGGACCAGACTCGTGCCACGTCAGAATATGAGACCAACCAGGCGCTAACAACGCGGGTAAAGTGTTGCCTAAATTCAAAATGACTATTTTGACCACAACACATAATTAGATTTAAAAATACATCGTGACTTAATTTGTTTCGTGAGAAAATTTCAGTGTCAGGTAGACAACATTTCTTCGTTCTGGTTGTTATTTAATAATTTTATGGTGTAGAGAATCCGTGCACGACTATCAGAAAAAATCAGAAGAAAAGATTGATGTGTCTGCGTTTGTGCCAGGTTATGCCGTATTCTGTGTAGACTGTAGTATTTGGTGGTGCATATCTAGTGTCCTCTGTTTCACTCTACCAAGGTAGACAACACAAACACAGATTTGCAGCTAGTAGCAGCACCAAACCCTATTATTATAAACACGGATTGACCAAAATGGCCTTGTTTCGAAAATTGAATTGCGAACTCCTCCCTCCCCTCGCTTCTTCCGACTACAATAAATAAATTGTTGATGCTTTTTCATGAGATAATCCTTTAAATAGATAGATTCATTTTAGAAAATAAAGTAAATAATTTTATTATATAATTAATAAAATGATATTGAGCTTTATTATTTTTTATTAATTTAATAGTAAAATTATTCACTTTATCTTCTAAAATCCTCTAAAGCAAGGGGAGCTATGTGGATTTTTTACATACATATGGCACTTAGAATTTTTTAATCCCATAATATGGTCACTGGGAAAAAATTACAAGAGTATGGGCGGATTTTCTGAAATCTCCACACTATGGGGTGATTTCAGAAAAATCTAAATTTATCTTTTTTTTTTTAATTTTCGGGGCTGAAATCTCCACCAAGGGTGGTGATTTCAGACTCTGAAATCTCCCTGACCAGTGGAGATTTCAGCGATGCGAAATCCTATGCTGTAAAATCTCCCTGACAAGTGGAGATTTCAGAAATTCGCCCATACTCCTGTAATTTTGCATTTTAGCCCATATATTCAGATTTCTCTCTCTCCCAAACCATATAAATGTTAAAACCCCTGTTTATGTTTCATTTCCTGATGTTGTTTTTATAATATGGTTATGAATTTCAATTTGTTTGAGCGATTCTATTTGAATGAGGTAAAAATCTAGTAGTTTTGAGGGAGCCTTCCTATTATAGCAGGCGGAATCATCTCAAACTAATTTTAAATTTTAAATACCAACGATTCTCGAAAAAATAAATAAATACAAATAATGATTTGAGTTTAAAATGAATCAAATTAAGTCATGGATTATTTTTAACTTGATTCTTTAATAATTTAATAAGCTGAGTTTGTAAGCTCGTAAGTAAAATTTGAGCTCAAGATTTTAAATTTTAACACATTTGTAAAAGGAGTTGTTACAAACAATTCGGTTAAGATTGAAATAATTCGTAACTTTTATCTTGTGTAAGACATAAAAACCCTTGAAATAGTGTCACATGATGGTTTGATCAATGTTTCGACATGGTGGTGGGGATGGTATCTGAAAAAAAGTCACCCTGACACCCAAATCAATGTATGAGTGATATGTGGTGTTAATGTGTGTGAGACTTATCTTATGAAGTAGCAAAGTCACTCTTTTATAGTCCAAGTATGGACGCTTAGGATTCGGTAACGTTTATAAATTTTTATGAGAATTTATATAGATTTTTGTAATGTTTATAACAGTTGCAAGTCATTAAGTCGAGTAAGATTGAGATCTGGTTGAACGTTTTCATCAAATCATCTCATCATGTCTATCAGGCCTAAGTCCTTATCAGATTTAATCCATAACAAGAGTCAAACTTAAATTTTGCTATGTTCGAGTCAATAACACTTGGCTTGATACATAAACAGTTACACTCAATTATATATATAAATTTTTAAGATGAATTATAATTTAAAGTATGTTGTCTTGATTATAATCAATAAAATTTCACTTGATAATTTTGTATAATGTCTATAATATACTAATTTTTATGTATAAACAACGGGGTCCAACAAGGAACACTATAGCCTCACAATACGAGAAAAAGAGATACCGACAACATTTACCAAAAAAAACATTAGAAATAATAACAGGAACACTATTAAAAAGTTTCATGTCTTGATGAAGATTGAGTCCCTTCTTAGCAAGCCCATCAAGACAATGATTGACCTCTCTGAAGATGTGGGAGATCCTTACCTCCCCATGGATATGACGGAGGTCGTACATAGTAGTAAGGAGGGTTCAACACATGCCTAGTCCCACTATTACCGTTGCAAAACTAAGTAAGAACATCAATTTAAATGTTCAATTTATATTTTTCTTGATACTTTTGATTGATATATAGATAAATATCTTAACTTATTAAATTTAAAAGATTATAGCTGACTTGTGAATTAATCCAAACTCACAATTTTTTTTTTAAATGAGTCAAGTATGAGTTTAAAAATTGAATTCATTTGTTAATGAGTCAAACTCATTTTAACAAACCTAACTGTGAGTTTTGTTAAACTCGATTCAACTTGTGTCACTTTTAATCCGGTATATAATGCAAGTATGACTTATTAGATTAGATGAACAATAATTGCCCCGTAGACAAGAATAGATCGTATGATACAAATCTTTGGCACGATCTAAAACCCACAGACAGGGACCAATTATTTATGAGAAACGAAATGGTAAACAATGTATACACACGACATTACTCCAAGAGTGTATCTATCTCCCATAGATTAATTAGATATGCCATATGCACAAAGCAAAGGGTCCATTTCTGAAAGACTCTTTGCATTTAGGGGTGTGTAGAATAGAAGGCAGATTCCTCCTTTCCCCGCTTTTAATGCCATGTGCCAGCTCCAGCATCCAGCAAAGTGCCTTTTTGCCACTTCTTTTTTCCTTTTCTATGATATCATGCAATTGAATACATAATCTATATGTTATATTATATGATTACGCATATTGTATATTTCGAAGTTATCTATGGGAAAGCGCAGCTAAATAAAGTAGTTATCAACAGAAGCGGACAATTAATAATGTGCGGCCACTAAAGTTACAGATGAAGCCAATTAACCGAGGGAGTAGTCTCATGTGTCACCATCTTCAATTTAAGGTATGCAGTGCAAAAAGGTTACCATTAAATGATTAATGTATATTTTGTCATCATGTCACGCACAGCTTTATGAGTTGTTTGGAAATTAGGCGGAAGCAATTAATAAAAATCACTGTTTGTAGAAGCGAAGGGCGAGAGGGATATTTGGGTAATGCGAAAGGGATGAGATATGCCCACAGAATATTGCCTATGCAGATTTGAAAGCAACGAACGGGTGATACACAAAGATTGAGATGGGGTAGTCACAGATTTTGTAGACAGTACAGTAGATATGTGAAATTAAGCTACCCTGGTTTTTTGGTACTTGGCTTCGTTTCAAGTGCTCTATGCTTGTCTAGCTGGATAAGGCACCAAATGCCACCCTCCAGTCAAAATATTTGTAATTTATTGGGTACATAAGACAAGAGAAAATTTATCTTGTTTTAATAGATTATCAAATAGAAATTATTATCTATAGTCATTATATATTTATGTGTCTTTTTTTTTTCTACTAACTTCTTCTTTTTTTATACATGAAGCCATGTGTCCATCACCAGTAAAAACTTATTAATTTTATTATAGTAAGTGAGTTCACACAAAGTGATGGACAACTGATCATGAAATGTTTGACTACAAACTTTTAAAAGAGAGCTTCTTCTCCAAATTAATTTTACTAAATTACACTAAGGCTTGTGTTGGTGCTGTGGCTTTTTGAGAGCTCATAAACTCGTTAACTCTAAAAAAATTACTTTCAAAAAGTTATAACAGTATTATTTGATAAAATAAGCAAAAGTTATAATAGTATTAAATCTGTCTTTATATTTAAAATTATTATAATAAACATAAACATTAAAAAAAGGTAATAATAACCATTAAAATTTAATGATATATTAATATTTTAATATATAAAGAGCATAAATCAACTCTAAAAATCATGATTAAACTTTTTGAAAATTTTTATTTCCTTCTAAAATCTAACTCGCAAACATACTCTTACTATCTTAATTCAAATTTGATTTAATCTATCTATATCTATCATATTTGAGGATTATTACATTGTTTAAAATATAATGTGAATGGATATGTTATTTACAACTTGGGGAGGGGGGGGGATTATATTCTATAGTGACTTTTTAGAATCTCTTGTTACTCGTAATTGTGATTTTATTAATTTGTTATAGGATGTAAATAAGTTTACGAAAGATCACATTAATTTGTATACTATATCTTTGAAAAATATAAATTACTTACATTATATAATTTTTAAAAATATGTACGAAATAAGTGCCGAAAATAAGGACAAGCATGCTATTTGCATTCGGCAGAATATTGTCTCACACGCGAATGTGGTTGTGTAGGATATGTAGCGTACACGGGAGGCAAGGACATATCAGTTTCACGAATTTGGGTAGATCAGAACTTGATTGTAATGGGGCGTGCATCATTATTTTAACGAATTAAAGAAAGAAAGAAAGAAATTGTTCATGTACGTTCATATGAAATTATGAAATGCTATTTGCGTATGATCAAAATTATAAATCCACCGATGGTTTTTCATTTTTTTTTTTAAATTATGTAATTTGTGGGGCTGTTATGAGTCGTATGACTTATGACGAGGGCAGCTTTTGTTAGTTTATTTTATTTTATTTTATTTTATTATATTAAGAAAGGGGGAAAAAACTCCATTCATTGCTTAGACCTTAGTGGAGTGGACCACTAATCACTATCTGAATAGACTCTATCTTGGTGGTAGAAGTGCTGTTGGAACAGATTCTCAATCGCGTCGCTCAACTAGTCTACTTGTGTTCATAAAATACAATCGATTTTTCTCCGTTTTAGATGAATATGTGATGTGATATATCATCTATCAAATATTAGATAAATTTATATTTTGTTAATATACAAGATTTTTCATTTAATAAATGCAATCTTTCAAGAAGTCCTGTAAAATATATATATTTTTTGCTCAGTAATATTTCCAATTTTAAGTCCTGATAATGGAATAATTGGTGTTAAAGATGTGGCGCTTTAAAGGAAGGAAAATGCTTTGTACACTAAAAAATATATTCACCAAATATTCACTAATATCAAATATTAATATTTTTTCTCTCCAACTCTCTCTAACTCACGTTCTTTTCTCTCTCGTCGCCTTTCTTTTTTTCATTCTAATCACACACTTTTCTTTTATTTTTGTTCAATTATTTCACCATGGAGAGCATAAACAAATACATTTTTCTATGGTGTAATTAATGTTTATTTATTTGTGTTGTAATGTTTGTTTATAAGTATTGTAATTTTTTTTATTTATTCATTTCTGTGTGGTGTAAGTTTGTTTATTTATTCATTTTTGTGTGATGTAATGTTTGTTCACATGTAGTATAATATTTGTTTATGTGTATTGTAATGTTTGTTTATGAATTTGTAACGTTTATTTTAAAGTGCTATAATGTTTGTTTATTTGTGATGTAATTTTTATTTATGAAAGAATGAGTGAAGGAGCTCTTCACTATTTTTTTTTGTGATGTATCATTTTATTTTATTTTTCGCGTTTCATAAAGTTAGTTTATTTATTTTTTAACATTTGTTCATTTATTTTGTAATGCTTGTTTATAAGATAGTGTGAATACACACATTTTAGAGTATGAGTGTGGGAAGGAGAGAGAGTATGCGATAGTTACCTTTTGACATTTGATGTGTCGCATGTCTCATTTTATATCACTTCTATATGTGAAAATGTTTGCTCATCAATTTTATAATGTTTGTTCATCTATATATAAAGTATTTATTGAACAACTAATAAATACTTTTTGGTGTAGACATAAAATTGCTCTAAGTATAAAAATAAAAAATTATTACGTAATGACAAAATAAATAATATGACTATGTGAGTCACGTAATGACCCAAAAAGGAAATGCATCTGCTGTTTAGATATGATTGATTCTGTGTATAATTAAGTATGGTTTTGAAAAATTGTTAGCAATTGTCGAGGATAATACAGTGCAGATTGCTATATAATATACATTGAAAAGTTATCTAACTTGATGTTGGAATATTCATTCCAGTATTTATAATCATCAACAGATATATTTATTTTTCTCGTTTCACCTCCAATTATAAAGGTCCAATTTGGTAATTGACTGAGGGTGATTTAATAGTAAGAAATTTATGCAGTATATGTAAGTTCTAGTGTTAAAAAAAAATGCAACTTGATATCTCTTAATAGCCATGCTACTTGGATATATCTCAACATATTGGTATGTATTTTTATTTTAGGTTGCCTACCCGGTATTCAAGGCTTAGCCTTGACTAATCTGGGTGGACCCGGGTCGCGCACCTGACTATGGCGAATGAGTCTCCCAGCGGGGATAACTGCGTTCACAAGGTCTCAAACTTGGGACCTTGCTTAAGCGATACCAAACCGCTTACCACTTGTACCAACCTTCGTTGGTTATATTGGTATGTATTAGTGCCTCGTAATCTTTTTCTCTTCTTTCTTAACCTTGTGTGCCTTGATTAGGCAGCATTTTTTTAGTGGATTATTACGTGAGATATGACATATTATGGGGGAAAAAATACATGTACTGTTTTAATTATTTTCAAAGAGACTAAATTTAAGATTGGTGGGAAATATAGCAAACAAAATTGTATTTTAACTAAATAATTATTTAAAAAATAAAATAAAATATTTTTAAAAAATTATTAGATGAGCATAAGTGTAATATCATTTTGTCAGAATTAATTTTGTAAATGCATATTTTACAAGGGCAAAATGAGTAGCAGATAAACACAATCATATAAAAGATGATGAGACTCATAAGAGTTGGATTCACTTTATTGAGTTGATCTTTTAATTATGAGGATGAAAAATATATTTAGCAGATAATAATTTATCACTTCATGAATTTAATTATTATAAGTAGATTAATTATTACTTTATGGATAATGAATACCGAGGTTCACCTTAATTTAAAAAGAAAAGAATAATTTTTTATATTATTTTTTCACTTAATCTTACGGATTTATTACATATATATTGCTTCCAAAGAATTTATATCCCATAATATATTTTATGTAAAAAATTTACATTTGCATGGGTCTGAATCTGAAATCGCTACACCTGTGTTCAGACTCCAGACTTTTTAAAAAAAAAAAAAGTTTGAAATTGTGACAAAGTGTAGCTATTTCAGACTTGAATTCATACAATTATAATTTTGTATTCTAACCCATATTTTGGGATGCAAGTTATTCTACCCCCATTGATAAGTAAAGAGACCTAATCTTACACTTTTATTTAATTTAGAACTTATGTGACAAGTGAGTCTGATTTTTAATTAATAGTGTAAGATGGAAAAGAATAACACGAGAGATGAAAAAAAAAGAAAAGAAAAGAAAGTGTTAGATTTGTGCACAAGAATCTCTAAGCATCTCTATCATTCTTAGCTTATACGAACACTAGCTCCAAATTCTTGTTCCTCTCTCTCTCTGACTATGATTTGTTGGTGCTAGTGAATCAAATTTGGCTTATTTCACCATTTGCCAACGCACTCCCCCTCTTTAAAAACAACATCCGCATACTAAACTCGCTCGCTCACTCACTCACCCACTCACCTTCCCTCTCCTTCCTCTGCCTTTTCCCTCTCTCTACTCATTACTCAACACAATGTCGGCTTGCAGAGACCAGGACCCTCGTCTTCAAGGCATCCAAACTAAGATTCGTGTCGTCCCTAATTTCCCCAAATCCGGTTTGCTTCCTCTTCTTCCTTTTATTTTTTTTTTTTGTTCTTGTTGTGGACTTGCAATTATTATTGTTTTTGGTTACGTCTTTGAGGCAACGAGCTTCTCAGTTTATGTTTTGATTTCTATGTGTGGTTGCAATGGCAGGTATCATGTTCCAAGACATCACTACTCTGCTGCTCGATCCCAAAGCCTTCAAGGACACCGTCGATTTGTTCGTCGAGCGTTACAAAGGCAAAAACATTTCTGTTGTCGCCGGTAAATATCTGCTTCTAACAGAAAAAAGCTCTCTCTCTCTCTCTCTCTCTTTTTTTATTTTTTATTTTTATGACAATGGAGTAGGGATGGTGTTTATCGCTTATCACACTGTGGACACAGTGATAGCTCCAAAGTGGTGGTGGGTGGGGTCCATGCTTACGAGAAAATTGGGGCGGAATGTGCAGTAATGCACTTGTGTAGTACATTGCCATTAGTTTTTCTTGATGTGCTGCTTTTTGAATGCCTTTTTTTTTATTGGAATGGAGTCCACTCTGTGGGTTTTGTGGAGTAGTGATTTATTGTTTGACTATAAGCCCCCTTGTTAGTGCCTTGTGCCATTGATTGCCCTTAATTTCCCTTATATACATGTGGTGTGCTTGGATTCAATTTGCATTCCTGAAATGAAATTAATGGAATGGTGATCCATTCCAACTTGTGCTAGGTGGACTGCCCCCCCCCCCCCTTTTTTATTTTATTTCTTTGTTTCCACTATATTATAATAATTTTGTGGGTTCCTCCATTTCACTGTTGGGTGAGTTAGACCTCTACACACTCTAGTGGACTAGTAGTACCTCACTTTTACTGTTTGGTCACTCACTCCCCTGCCTCTTTCTTGGTCCAAATTCTTAAATAAATCCATGGTAAAACTTGACTCTCACTTGCAGCAGCAGCAGCAGCAGCTAATGAATGAATGATGAACTATGTACGACAATATTATGCATCTTGGTTTTTCTCCCTTGGATCCTTAGGTTTCATTTGGGAGGTACAAGGGACAGAGACACCAAGATATAAAATTATTGTATTTCATGTATCTCTCTAAAGCTAGGATAGAGAGGACAAAGTTTTTTGTCCTGGTGGACACAAAATTAGGGATTTAAAGGAACGTAAATTTTTTGTCTCTGTCTCTCGATCTTGTTTCTGATACCAAACGCACCCTTACATGTATGTGTGCACTCTCCTATGGTCCCTCTATTTGTAATAATCTAATGGTAATTATGGAATGACTGTACTCTATTTTTGTCTCTACTCTCTACGCAGCCTAATTAGAAAACATGCCTCATGGGTGAATGGTTACACATATTGTCAACATGGTTTGGTGCCTACTGTTTTGACTACTGCTAATTTTCAATCCATGTTGCTCTCTTCCATTCTTCTCATTCCTGCCTATACTTAAATGGATCCACTTTTATAAATCATTTTTGACTTTTTGATACATTCTTAAATCAATGTCTCAATGTATCTTGATATTGTGTTAAGTATACGGCCAATGGTTAAAGCTTATTTTTTACTTTTCTTGGAAGAGTTTAAGGAAAAACAAAATGCTGAAATTGTTTATTTCATTTGATCCTTTCCTTCATGTTTAGCAAGTAGTAGCACACTAGCACTTACCACATTTTTTTTCTGTTCTGTAGGAATTGAAGCTCGGGGATTTATTTTCGGTCCTCCCATTGCATTGGCAATAGGAGCAAAGTTTGTACCATTGAGGAAACCAAATAAGTTACCTGGTATATTTTTACCATTGATTTAAATCTATTTTTTCCCCTTTATTATTTCGATTGTATCACTGTTATATTGTTTTAGTCACATGTTCATGGCAGGTGGTTGCCTTTTCTTGTTTGTGCATCTCTTTCTTAATTCTCATACTCTACTGTTGTTGCTTAATTTTTATGAACATTCTTCAATTGATTCATTGTTGTTGCACCCACAAATAAATATGTGACACTAATCCTGCTGATATATGGAAAAAATCATTGTCATATGTTCCCATTATGAAGGGCAGCCTACAAATTATTGATACTGATAAGTAATGCACGTGCAGTCTACGAATTATCATGAACGAAGAGGGAACATGTTTTAGAGAATTACTTCAAAAATAAACTTTGAAACATTATTTATAGAATACTCTGGCTTAATTTGGCAAGGTCTAAACTTTGATTGAGATTGCTATTGTAAAATAATGCTCTCTCATTCTTTTACTTGACAAAAGCTTCCTTCAATAATGCCAGGCAAAGTCATTTCTCAAGATTATATTCTGGAATATGGAAGGGACTGTCTCGAGATGCATGTTGGAGCTGTCGAACCCGGTGAGCGTGCTTTGGTGGTTGATGATTTGATTGCAACTGGTGGAACGCTCTGTGCTGCGATGGACTTACTTGGTAAGTTATTGTGTGAAAAATTCTAGCAATAAATGGAAAATGGTCATATCTTAACATGACATTGTTTTTCTCTCTAGTTCATTCATTAAGATTCAGCTCTTGCCAGCACATCTTTGTATTCCACTTTTAAACTGCAATTCTGTTCTCATGCCTAAGTTTTTGAGAAATTATGTCATGGTCCGGATCTACTCAATGATAGTTACATTTCTAAAAATAGCATGGGTCCTACCATTAACTATAGCTGAAATGTTACTATATCGTTGAGTAAAGCCCAATCCACATGGTGCATCATGATCGTGCAAAAATTTCTCCAGTGTTGGCATCTTTATTTTTACCATATCACTATTTATACAACCAAGTCAATAAGTTGGGATGCAAGTAAAGTGAATTTAACTAAAACTAACTGCTCCTAACTAATTTAATTAACTTATTAAATTATTGCAATTTAAGTTAGGCAAGATGACAAGTCTCAAACTCTTATGAATTTGGACTTTTTACTATATTATCAATGTTATCTTAGTATTTGATTATTATCTTTTTTGTTGTCTTTTAGAACGCGTGGGAGCTGAGGTAGTAGAGTGTGCCTGTGTTATCGAATTACCAGAATTGAAGGTATGTTTAGTTTGGATTTTCTCAACATTTCAAACTTGTGAAGAAATCCTTGATATTAGGGCAAGGTAATTTTAGTGGTTCTACTCAATGACATGACTTAAATGTGAATAATAATGTGAGTGCAGGGTCGTGAAAGGTTGAATGGGAAGCCCTTATATGTGTTGGTGGAATATTTCGAAGTATGAATGAGTGAGAATGAATATATGGTTGAAGCTTTGCTGGCACTGAAGGTGTAGATTTGTGGGACGTGTCATTCAGTGAGTGGGTACTATCCCATTCCTAGATTGTGTTAGTAAGATTATTCATATCAAATTAATGAATTTGTATATGTGGGTCTCTCCTCTCATCTCACCTCCCCTGCTCTTTTCAAATAAAAAATGATCATAACTTCGGCTACGCGATTATTGTTGTAAACTTGTAGTTCTAACCCGATAGCATCATTATGTTTTAAGAGTTATTTACAGTTATCAAATTTTAGCTTAAGATGGTCACCAAAACTCAACAACAAGATCAATTACTCCCTTTATTTTGAAATAGTTGTTCATCTTTCTATTTTGATATGTTTTAAAATAGTTGTCTACTTATTAAGTTTAAACATCATTATTTTTTTTAACATATTTTTATTAAACAAATTCTCTTCCGCACTTATCCACTATATTAACTTTAGTCACCTATTATAAATAAGAACAATTAGATAAAATGTTATTAATTTTTCCTTACTTTCATATTTTTTAATCAATTTTTGAATACTCATACAAAAGAGAGCGAATAACTATTTTAAAACGGGGCGCTTAATAATAATAAGCATAACTGCATAACAAATATGAAAAGGAAAGATGAGAAAATCTCTGCAAGTAGAATTGCTGTTAATCAATAGGACCATGAGTGGTCTTGTTATCAATTTGATCAAAATTACTCACCAAAAAATGGCAGCCAAAAGATCCTTTGTTTTCCTCCGTTTTTCTTATATCCTCTGTAATTTATCTCAGAATGTAGATTCCTTTTCTGTGTAGCTCAAGTTAGCTATAGTTAATTAATACAGTTATTTGTCGTGAGTTAGTTACTAACTGCACACGTGAGTTGGTTAGCCATCACGCGTAACTCGAAGAGTAGCTATTGCTTGTATTGTATATATACAGGACACTAATACATCACTGAATTCCAATCACTCTCCTAGTCTGGTTTCTTTTTCCCTCAAGTTGTGCGTTGCTTCAGAGTGCTAGAATTATTACCACATATTTAAACTAACTTTGTTTAGTGCCTTTACTTAATTAGAAAGTTAGTTATGCTGTTAGTTTCTGTTAGAGGATTCTGTTAGTCTGCAAGTTAGTTAGCCGATGGGTTGTTAATCATGCTTGTAGACTCAAGGCTCTCTCTATAAATACTCCTATACATAATACTTCGGTGTGTAATGTAAATCATTTAGTTCAAGCTATTTTTCCTCTCTTTCTCTTCTTTTCTTTCTCTTTGGTTTTGCAGAGAAAGTTTCAGGCATGGAGTTTGTGATGGTATCAGAGCTCCATTAAGGAGTTCTGTTGCTCATCTTTCAGATCTCTTGCTAAATTTCATCTTTTTGAGTTTCGGCAATTTTTCAGAAATTTTCTTTCTCTGCATTGTTCTTTTCTCATTTGAGCCAGTGTGCTGAGATTTTTCGTGCTCAAGAGAGATAGAAGAAGTGAATCAGAATCAAGTTGTGGCAAATCCAGGTCTAGAAGCACAGATCTGAGCATCAAGTCCTTATTTCTTGCATCCGCACGAAACTCTAGGAGTGGCACTTGTTCCAACCGTGTTCAATGGAAATAACTATCACTCCTGGTCCAGAATCATGAAGATGTCTTTGAAAGCTAAGAACAAATTACAATTTATGGATGGGCGAATTGTGAGACCTGCAGCTGCAGATCCAATGTTTCTTGCATGGGACAGATGCAACACTATGGTAGTTTTAGGGGTGCACACGGGTCGGGTCGGACCCGCCGACCCGCCAAATCTGACCCAATCCGATCCGAGCGGGTCGGGTTTGGCGGGTCGGCAGGTCTGACCCGCGCTACCCGCTTAAGTTGGCGGGTCAAGTCTCGGGTCCAAAACTTCAAACCCGACCCGACCCGTACCTGCATATATATATATAT